>LKNJ01001132.1:17384-86777 GCA_002120245.1 Maccullochella peelii
ATGTATGAATGAAGGTAATGTATGTAGGTTATGTATGAATGAAGGTAATGTATGTGGGCAATGTATGTAATGTATAGATGTATGAAAGTATGTATGTCAAACCACAACTGCGACAGTGCAACCAAATAAGATAATTAAATGTGCACTCTTAAACATCAGGTCTCTGTCATCTAAAGCTGTAGTAGTAAACAATCTAATATCAGATTATTATATTGACATACAATCATATTATTACAATACTAATAATATAATAATAGTAATCCTAATAATAAGACCCTCAGTAACAATAGCAGCAGCGGCCACTGAGCAGGAACACGGGGGCAGCAGATGGCCAGCAACCATAGATCCAGACTCCGCCGCTCCGCAACCACCGATCCAGACTCCACAGCTCCGGAGACAGAAACAACTTTGATACATACCATTTCATACATACAAACTTTACTTTCATACATGTACATTCTATTATATGAATGTTTATATATAAGAATGTATTAAAATATGTATGTAGGAATGAATGTAAATATAAATGTGTGTGTTTGTGTGTATGTAGGTAATGCATGTATGTAGGTAGGTAATGTATGGATGTGTGAAAGGGAGTATGAAAATATGGATGTATGTAAAACCACAACTGTAACAGTACAACCACATAAGAGAATTAAATGTGGACTCTTGAACATCAGATCTCTGTCATCTAAAGCTGTACTAGTAAACTACATACATACGTTATGGTGGAAATCTGACAATCAAGAATCTCAAAACAGAACTGTCTTTGTGGTATTTATTAATAAGCTTTCCGGCCAGAAAGGATCAGCGCTGCAGATTGCTGTCTGGAAGCATCTGATACCAGACCGTGGGAGTGGGGATCTTTTAAAGAAGAAGTACTTTGTTTAGCCAGGTGGTCAGGATGTCTGTGAACCCCAGGAGGTCTGTATTAACACCTCTTGAGAGAGCTAACTTGATGGTGAAACATCAAAGGGTCAGTGCTCTCTTGATTAGTTCCTGCCAAATGGGGTCAGGTCACAGCAAGAGGTGACAAATACAGAGGTATACAATTGGTCAACAGGATAGTAAATACAAATTTCCATTACAATACTTATACATACACACACACACGTACGTACACACACACACAAATATAATATTTCATTATTTTTGACTGATATCTGCGTAATGTAATATTGTTGCTCAAACAATCAACATGTAATACAATCTCTATCCAGAGGAGGGCAGTCACACAGGTAAGTGTCAGGTGAGATCAAATTATGTACTTTACATCTCCTGTGTGTGTTTAAGAGCATTTGGATCTGTGTGTATCTATTAGAGAGAATAATGTGAGATTTGATTGAGAGATACTGATGATATTCTTGTTGCCATCCTCATGAACTATCATCACACCAAACTCCATACAATATTCTGGCCGGAAACAAACAAAAAACAATCACACTTATCCCTTCAATTTCTGACTTTGAAAGCTCCCAGTGAACTAAATGCAATCTTGCAGCACATCATATTACATGACAATAATATTTGACATCAGATACGAAGGTGTCAATGAATGCACTCACTCCTCAGCTGAGTCACATCCCCCTTCATCTTCTCGTCTGTCTCTTTGGTCCGGTCCAGTGAGTCCAGGCCTTTCTCCAGGTCCTGCAGAGCCTCTTCAGCCTGCTTCAGTCTCTTCTCCAGCTCCACCCGAGACTCTATTTCGGCCTGAGACACACAGGATGTTAGTGAAAACTTATTTAAGCAACTGAGTCAACTAAGAGGTAGTTTAAATGAATATACTGTATATGTATGTGGATATTTAAGGGAAATATTGGGCTTTTAGTGACATGCTGAGCTGATGGAGATTTCACTCAAATTCAAACTTGTCTCAATGTCTTAAGGAGGCAACACAGCAAAAGAAATGTCACTTCTCTCAATAGACACTTTTACATACACATAATGAACTGAAAGCAGCGCTAGAGGCTTTTCCACCTTTTTAGGAATTTATTCGGGGAAAAACACAGTTTGAATTCAAATACACAGAATTGATTGCTGTGAGCTTCACTCCAAAAATATCATCATCAATATAATGCCTGTAAAACCCTAAAATAAATACACATCATCTGCAGTATTACCCTGGAAAAACAATTCAGAGTAAATACTAGAGGTGACTGAGAAAGTCAGTTGAGGTTTGGGTATTCGCCCAAGGGCACTTCAACACTTCCTTAAACTAATTGTCTGTACTTTGCAAACAATACAGTTTCACTGAGGCCTGGAGGAAGACAGAGACAGCGTGATTGGATACGAAGCAAAGAGGTAATTTCATACAGCGATACTGAACAAGAGAGGTTTTGTTGTTCCAGTAAGTGTAATCTGATAACAGATCTACATTCCAGAGGGACTCTGCTGCTGCTGAACCCACATGAAGATCCCACAGACCTGATTTTGTAAAAAATCTAACTGGATGAGCCCCCTGAATATAAAAACAGTGGCGGGAGAAGTACTCAGGTCTTGTACTTGTAGCACAACAGTGTATTGCAAGTAAAAGTACTGAAGTATTAGCATCAAAATATACTTCAACTACATTTGACTGTTCATATCGTGACGACTCTTCACTCTTCGATCTTCTGAAAACATAATCCTGGCAGCTGATAAAATACAATGACTGTTTTTTGTTGCCATGTAACTGCGAGCTGAGAGCAGCCGAGTCACGCTGCGTTACCTTGAGCTCGGCCTCGGTCTGCTGCTTGTCTACAGTGAGCTGAGAGAGCGACTGCTGCAGCGCCCGAGCCTGAGACGAGTAGTACTCCCTCTCCTGCTGCAGGACTTTAGCCCGCTGTTCTTTCTCCCTGAGCCTGAATGACAGAAACACAGTCAAATAGGGAAAAGACTACACACACACACACACACCATAAAAAAAACTGTAGAAATGTATATCTCTGTCCTAATCTAAAAATGTTCCTATGTCCCATTTTGGCATTATTGAAGACCTTTTAAACCTCCAAGATGAAGCTGAAAGTTGCCCTTAACTGTCAGGACTACATATTGGTGCCATGCTGCGCTCACTGAGCTCCACAGGACACAGATGAATGCACACAAACACACACCTGTAATGTCATTTCAAGGTTAAAACAGGAACCACATAACTTTGATTCAAAGACACCAGTTTAATCTGCACATAAAATCCGACACACACTCTGTGAGACACTTACATGAACATGGTAATACAGTGAATTGTCGTTTTAGATGCAGGTTTTTGTACAATTTTCACAAACGAGACATAAGGTGTTAATTAGTGCGCTTTAGAGGTGCTGGTAGGCAAATTTTGTTACCTTTAGTCAGAGTCAGGCTAGCTGTTTCCCCCCCATTTCCAGTCTTTATGCTAAGCTACGCTAACCAGCTGCTGGCTGTAGCTTCATATTTACCGTACAGACATGAGTGTAATCAATCTTCTCATCCAACTCTCAGCAAGAAAGTGAATAAGCCTATGTCCCAAAATGTCAAACTATTGCTTTAAGATGAAATTGATTCTGTTTTTTTATTTAGCTGAATATTTGATGTTCTTTAAAATAAATAAAAAATAAAAAAATTATATATATATATTTTATTAACTGTTAAATTTACCAACTGAGTGTCTGTCAGTTGCCGTCTTCATGATTTTTTTTGTTGTTTATTTGCAAACATGTCAGATACAACAGACAATCTATTCTATTATTCTTTATTTATTTTATTGTTTGATATATTATTTGATCATATGATTGAAAAAAAAAAAAGACAAAAATATGATTTAAAGAGTAAAATCTAGTAAAATATTAAAATTCATGAGAAATTGAGATTTCAAATAATATGTGAAATATGTAAAAATATGTGAAAATGATCGTATAAATTAAAATGTAACAATCCAGTAAAGCAGTCCTGTTTCTGGTGTTGTTGTATCTTTGTACTGCAGGTGTTTGTTACTTTTGCTCCTCAATAATATGTAAATAAGGTGGACAAAATATTAGAAAAACACCTTTCAGGAAACTAAATTTCAGGAAAACATGTTTTTATACTAAATATATTGTTGCTGCATCATGGGATATCCGTGTTTCCAATAAAAATACTTGTTAAAAATACAGTTTAATTTAACTGCCTCAAAACACATCAGATTTGAGTCAACGTACGAACAACTAAAGTGAAAGTCTCGACAAAAACTAAACATTTTAACCAGTATTTGTTGCAGGACTGTTGTTTTGCAAAGCAGGTGTGCTTTAATTTCATTTTGCATTTGGTATAAAAACTGTGATTGTGGTGTATTTGTATTTTTCCATATAGCTGCAGCTATATGTGTCAGTCAGAGGATGATCGAGAGAGTGAAGGCAGAGAGCTCATGAAAACATAACATTATGGGTTGTATATTTCAGTGTTCGTATTAGATCATTAGTGCTACACAGTCAATAGCAGCTGCCTGTAATATCCCACTTACTGGTGCTGATCAATGGGCTGCTTGTTTAGGGATCAATACACATTTCCACCGGCAGTTACATCTTCTGTGCCATTAGCATAGAGGTTCCCTGGAAAGGCCGGAGTGTTTCACCGTTTTGATGCCAAAACCTAATCGCATGCTAAAGCCCTCTTGTGAACCTATATTACATTGGATATTATTTCTGTGTGAAAATGTAAACACTTACAGACTTTTCTCAACCTGTAAACAAACCGTGTGACCTAACTGCAGCGAAGAAGTAAAAAAAAGGGCTTCTGAAAGACAATAGTGAAATGAAAAGTCTGTTGCACATAATTGGTCTTGTTCTGCTTTGGCTGCATAAAACCAGTAATTCCAGTCTGATGCTGGTCTCACTCACTTGTCGTCAGCCTGCTCCTTCTCCTTCAGCAGGATCTTCATTTGCTCCTCGATGTGTCGCAGGTCCTGCAGCAGGTCCACGTCTCCGGGATCCTCCCCGTCCGCAGGCTTCCTGCAGGCCGAGTTCTCCTCTGCCGTCTCCTTCTCCCCCAGCAGCTCCAGAGTTCGCCGTTTCTCCTGAGAGAGCTCCTGAAGGACAAAACGAAGGGATTCAGATCCCACTGAGTCGAAAAGAATTTCACCTGTTCTGGTTTCAATGGTGAGATTGAGTGCTGCATACTGCAAGTGTAATGTAATATCTCTTGTTTAATGCAATTAACAGGAAGTTGAGCATTTATTATTTATAATGGAAAAAGTAGTTTAACCCCCACAAACTCAGGTCCACTGATGTACTAGCTTTTTTCCCCAGAGCTTTCAAGTAGTGAGTGGACCTTAAGAGTTAAGGAGTCATTTATCAAATTAACAAGAAGTTTTAAATTTCTTAACCTTTAGTTGTTTACATTGGTCTTTTTTAGATGCAGAAATGTATTTATATTTTGAATTTGTATTTTGATATTCTGAGAAAAAAAGTCATGATTCTTTGTATTAAGTGAATAGTTCAACATTTTGGGAAATGTGGTTCTTTGTTTTCTTGCAGAGCGTTAGATAAGAAGATCGATGCCACTCTCATATCTCTTTGTTAGCTTAGCTTAGCATAAAGACTGGAAACGGGGAAACCTGCTAGCCTGGCTCTGTCCAAAGGTAACAAAATCCACCTACCAGAGCCTCTAAAGCTCAGCAATTAACATGTTTTATCTTGTTTGGTTAATCCGTACAAAAACTGAAGTGTAAAAACAACATTTATAGTTTTAGGGGATTACATGCCAGATTATTTCTTGGCCGGAAGCAGTGACTTCCTGGAGTCTCTGCCCAGTTGCCTGGCAAACAAACAAAATAAAACATGTTAATTAGTGAGCTTTAGAGGTGCTGGTAGGCAGATCAGGTTACCTTTAGATAGAGCTAAGATAGCGGTTTCCCCCGTTTACAGCCTTTATGCTAGCTTTATATTTAACAAACAGACATGAGAGCGATATCGATCTTCCCATTGAACTCTCGACAAGAAAGTGAATCAGTTTATTTCCCAAAACTTTGAAAAAATAAAGGTTTGTTTTCACATGGCTCTAATCCTCTTCCACAGAAAGTTTCATCAATGTCACGTTTATTACGTTAGCAGGACAATTGGACTATCAACCTCAAGGGTTTGTTAGGTAACTTATTACATCAGCGGTTGTAACATTACATGATCTGAATCGAGCAGCAGAGTCCTTTCCAGCTCATCGATAAGATATTCTTGTTCCACTGGCCAGCGCACATGCAGTATCTGCATGGCGGAGTATCTGTGGATACAAATAGCTTTTATTTTTGAACTAGCATAACTGGTTGTTTTTTTTTTTCATACCTCGATGGATTTCTGCAGCATGATGGTTAAACTGCTCAACTCTTCTTTTTCACTCTCAACACCTTTCAGGGACTGAGCCGTACCGTCCAGGTCTCTGCCATCAACACACAACAGAAAACAAATCCCATTCATTTACAGGCTTGTACAGTATGATCAGTATCAGTTAACATAAAGGGGGAAATAGTTGAGTTCTTACAGTTTGATATGCTCCTGCTCTGCCTTCAGCTCCAGCACCACCTCCTCAAACTTCATTTTCTCCTCCTCCAGAACCTGGTTCAGACGCTCCAGCTCCTGCACACACACCCAACTGTTCAAGAGCATTTATGTAGAACAATTTTACTGATTATTAACATGATGAACTAAGATATTAGTTGGCTGGAAAATAAATAAATAAATAAAAATAGATATTACTATACAAGAGCAGTGTGAAGGATCCTTTATTTTAATACAAAAATATTAAAAAGCAAAAAAATTAATCAAGTAGTTTGACAAAATTATTTGGCAACAATTTTGATAATCATAATTAATTGTTAAGGTAATTTATTAAGCAAAAACCTTCAATCATTCTCTACATCCAGCTCCTCCAATGTGATCATTTGCTGTATTTCAATGTTTTATATCACAGTAAACGGAATATCTTTGGATTTTGGACTGTTGGTTACACAAAACAAGACATCTGAAGAAGCCATCTTAGTCTCCAGGAAATTGTGGCGGGCATTCTGCATTACTTAATTTCATATTACACACTAAATAATTAATTGATTAATCACAAAATAAAAATATAAGCTCGAAAATATCTCTGGTGTCCACAGAAAATAAAATGCAACATGCTATTGCTGTGATGTGATGATACCAGCAGAGTAATCAAAGGTCTCACCTCTCTCTGTGCTCTTTGATGACTCAGCTCCTCAGTCTCTTCCATCAGTTTATCTGGACAAAGAAAAACATGTCACATAACTTGCCTCCGCTTGTTAAACCCTTAAAAAACTCATTTATTCAGGTGACTTTTCCCCCTGTGTTACGTCCCCAACGTGTCCAGGAGAAGAAGGGAGTAAACATAAAAGAAAACCCCGGGCAGAAGGAGTCAGAGAAGCACAGTATAGACGCTGACAAAAGATTTATTAAACTCAGCCAAACAGTAAATGACAACAACAGAACCCCAGTGCACCAGGCACTGGAAAACACACAAGAACAAAAGATCACATAGATTCACACTCTCCTCGCCGAGAGTAATTCTACCGAACCCGGTACACACAGACTAGCCTGAAGTCTGCCGCATGGCCCAGTAGCCTCGTCTGCTTCTCCTCTCCCAGCTTTTATACTCCTCCCCCTTATTAGCAAGTGAAGGCCAGGCATGTACAATCACCTGCTGCAGGAGGAGGGGCAAAATACCTGAGGAGAGAGAGAGAAGACACAAACAAAACACCCTGCTTACCCAGGTACTCCTGCTTACCCAGGTACTCCTGCTTCTCCTTGGCCAGCTGCAGCCCCTGAGCCTCCAGACTCTCGATCATGGCCTCCCCCAGTTGGGCGTTCTTCCACGTGCTGTTGGACAAACATTTTAACAAAACCAAAGCATGATTAGTAAATTAAAACACTGTGAGCAAATAAATAAATAGTTACTTTCCATCATTTTTAGCAGCAGCATTGCATCAATTATTGGATGGATTGACATGACATTTCTTATAGACATTCCCGGTCCCAAGAGGATAAATGATTTTGGCGATCCTCTGACTTTTCGTCTAACACCAACAGCAGGTCAAAGTTTTCACTTATTCGGTGAACTATCTCAACATCTACTTGATGCATTGCTATGACATTTTGTTCAGACATTCATGGTTCCCAGAGGATGAATCCTAACGAATCCTATCTGACTTCTCCTCTAGAGCCACTATGAGGGTGACTTTTTTTTTTTGGATGGATTCTTCAGAAATTTGGAACAGACGTTCATGCTCCCCAGAGGATGAATTATATTAACTTTGATCCCCAGACTATTCTTATCAGGTCAAAGTTCAATTTGTTTATGACCAAATATCTGCAGTACTAATGACATTCCCATCAGCCTCAGCTGTACTTTGTGTTTAATGCAAATTTCCAAATGTTAGCATGCTAAAACGCTAAACTAAGATGATGAAAATGGTAAACATTATACCTGCTAAACATCATCATGTTAGCATTGTCATTGTGAGCATGTTAGCATGCTGATGTTAGCATTTAGCTCAAAGCACCGGTGTGCCAAAGTACAGCCTCACAGAGCTGCTAGCGTGCTGTAGACTGTTAGTCTTGTTAAAGGCTGTAGCTGACAAAGTGAATGTCATTTCACCAGAAATTGTCTGAACATTCTTGTTTTGGTTGTTACAGATCTGATACTGTTATACATTATATACTAGTGTGACAGTTGCATCAGGTTTTAACATTTACTACTTAAAGTCTCTTTAGCAACTCTGGAATTGTCACATTATTCTACAACAAAATAATTCTATAATCCCATGAAAAGTCTACACAAACGGGCTTTAGGAGTCACGTCTTGTTTGTGTAATTCCTTCAAAAGAGCAACATTTAGAAGGAGAATTTGTGTCAGTCGAATACTCACACTTTCCCCGACTCCTGGAGCATCTCCATCCACTGGACCTGCTCATCCTCAGACTCAGCAGCCAGGACTATGGTACCCTGGGGGACGGATATACAATATTTTACATCAGCATCTTGACAATAAAAGGGTTCAGGTTGTAAAATAGACAATGGATTTCCATCTTTGGGCTGCTGAGATTGTAAAAATTGATGTAACACAGCTGTGTCCCAGTGTGCAGTTAAATTCACTCCATTATGTGTCCCATTTGTTGCAGGATTAGGTTGATTTCTCACATCATTAGAGTTATAAAAGTACAATTTAGAAAGAGCTATTTCAGCTTAGCTCTGCAAGCTGGTTTGTCATACAGTAAACTGTGACTTTGCACATATTATAATAAGTGTTGCTATTTTTGCATCAATTTGTTGTTGCATGTTGTCTGTCTGCACCTTTATGCTTTGGTCCGTCTTAAAAATGACCTCTGCAAGGCTGATAAATGATGAAGTAAAGGAGGAAACGTTGCATTGAATGTGTGACAGGATTGTGGTCTTACTGTAAAGTCTTCCAGGTTGACCACGATGGCAAAGGGCATGCCCATGTTTTCATTCACTGACACCACACATCCTCCCAAAGGAATGACTCCCTGAGACAGAAACACATCCCACCGTTATTTATAATGTTGTTTCTGGATAATTCAGGTAAAAGCCTTCTGTTTACAAAAGCAAACAGTGACTTAAACACATAATCATTCACTCAAAACCTCCTCCATGTTTAAGTGCACATAGTCATCCAATAAAAAAAAACAACATCTCTTCCACCATCTTCGTCGTTTTCTTATAGAAGATGCAGCAGCTCACCTTGGGGTGGATGTTGAAGTACCTGTTGGTCTCAAAGTTTCTCTTCTCGCTCTCTGCATAGTAGAGCAAGAAGCTGTCTTTGATGATGAAGAATCTTTGTACCGAGGAAGACAATGAAAGCAGCAGTGAGTCAATCCTGTGGGGCTGAAAGGAACCAACGTCTGCCAAGGTTCTCAAGACAAAGCTTACGAGCAGGTGACTTGTTTGATAAAGTGTTACTGCTGGCCACCGATACATTTTAGTCTTTTATAAAAACAATATTTGGACATTATTGCTTGATAATTCTAAGTCTGCCTCTTGTTGAGGGACGTCATAATGTTTTCACTCATAAATACCACGTGATCTGTGTAGTTTTACCTGTACATACTGCTGCAGTTTTAACTTATGCTTCAGATCAGTGGTCTGCAACCTTTCCAAACCAAAACATGGGTTGCATGTCCACGAGTTATGGAGCAGTTAAAAATAAGAGGGATTTTTCTCTTCTCAAAAGAGTTTGATTTGAAGCATTTTCACTGGCACAAAAAGTTAAAATTATACAATAGGAAAACACTAAACAAAGATTAGAAACAAAGTCGGAAAAATAAACATATTTGTTTGTTGTAGAATCCTGTTTGTTGTTATTTCTTACCCAAGTGATCACCTAGAGACCCCTTAGATTCATCTGCTGACCCCTTGTGGGGTCCCCGACCCCCAGGCTGAGAACCACTGATTTAGATGATTGTAGGTAGTCTTTTTCCTACAACATTAGTCTGATCACAACATATAAGGATGATGGGTTTTTTTCCTCGTCTTTAAATGTGCTAACAGTAATTAAAGAAACTAATTATTAAATGTTAACTACATAAACTATAACATTTATTGAAAAGAGATCTGCTACACACACAAATCACTCGACATGACGGGTAAACTGACCATGTGTTTCACCCACAGGAGAGGCTGTTAAATATTCTGCCACATTATGACTGAACTCATTTAAAGTCTTTCTGAGGGTCAGACTGGTCGGCAGATTTGTTTCAAACAACTGCCGTTTTTTTTGTTAAGCTGGTGGCAAAAACAAAAAACACTAAATCGCTGAGCTCAATCGTCTGTAGTTTGGCACAGAAAACCAAATGAGCATTTACCGAACACAACCAAATTTTTTTGACCTTTATGACACAAGCAAATGGGAAAGGTTACAAAGAGTGGGCTGCAAATGGACTCTCTGGATCCACCGTGTATTGTCGTTTTAACTGTTATGTAAACTAAGAGCATTATCATGACATAAGGTACCAATCCTGGCATTTTGACATCCAAATATACACTCCTCTCAGGATACACTGTGGATAAGTATACCCTGTTGTTATATAAAGCAATCCTCTAATACACAACATGTCAACAGTTTTGTTGATCCGAAATGTCCATTTTGGAAGAAGTTCATCATTCCACATCTGAAATAACGCCATCAATTCTTCTGCCATAAAAAACACCATCATTTTCTGTAGTTTGTGATATTTTTCTAAAAGGAAAAGTCACCACAGATGTTTTCAGCTACGGCTGTAGAGCAAATTATATCATTTTTGCTCTCAGAACAGTAGAATAATGATATTTTATACCTGTGGTGTCAAATAAATAGTCAATTTAAGTATTTTAAACTGATTTGTGATGAACTTCTTACAACTCTTCGACACTCCTTGGAAGACCCGTTCTCTTAGAATAATCAGCATTTTTATCCGAAACGAAGGAAAACTCTGTCTCTCCAAAATGTCAACTTTTTGAAAATGAAAGAAAAAGCTGAAAAGCTTAAACTCTACTTTCATCCAGGTTTTGACGAGGTTTTATAAGCTGCAGAGAGGTTAAATTCTCCCCGACCAATAGGAAGAACTACAAGTATTTATCTGATGTTAAAAGACAAAAACCACTCAAGACAAGTGAATCACACCTCACTCTCACCTGCGGGACCACTTGGCTGATGGCCGTCCGAAGGGCCTCTTCCACAGGACCCCGTGCAGCTGCACTTTGGTGCTGATGTCCAACGCTTCACAGTCTGACTGCTCCATGGACAACCGGGGCGAGAACAGAGAGTTTCTGGACGAGGACGAGAACATTGTCTCTGGTTTCCCACGCCCTGGCAGTTGGGGCAACAAACTATCAATAGAATTTTACAAAAATGAACCACAATACAATCAGTCAATAACAATCAGCCCAATAACACACACACACACACATAGAGGTGCATGTACAGCTGCAGGGAGAGCTTCAATACAAAACAGGAAAAGCAGCAAAGAAATCCCAATAACTCAGCAGGGTGGAATGATGCAGCTGCCAATACGCTCATCAGCTGGAGGCAGACTGACTGCACAGCACAGCCGAGATAAAAACAAAGATGACAGAGAGAAAGAGGGAGGGCGGGACGAAGAGGAGGGACACTGGGAGGCAATGGGGGAGGGAGGGAGGGAGGGAGGGAAGCTTTAGGAATGAGTTGCTAAATCTGAAGCCGGTCGATACGTTGCAGCCAGTAAAAGCTGTTATTCAGATTACTGTACTCGCAGGAAGCAGCAGTCTCCAGCTCTTGGCAGGTATGAGCTTCCTGGTCTCTCCATCCATCCATCCATCCGATTCTCCAGCAGTGAATTAGGAGAACATCTGTGGCAGCAGAGGCACGGCTGCACGACTCCTGATAAAGAGGATGGAGAGTCCGAGCGGTTAACATGCAGCTCAGCATCGTGAGTATCAGATTAATTTACAGAACATGTGTCAGAGTGGATGGACAGCAGATTATAAAGATATCGACAGCTCAGCCTCAACAGAAATGCACGAGCCTGCAGAGATTTCCAAATTGTGGAAAAGTTCCACAATTTGTTAAAAATGTGACCAAAAGTAACAGTAACAATGCATAAATTCTTACCTTGATGAAAACCAGATGAAAATCTATAAACTGCCATGAAGTGCATTAAAACCAGCAATTTAAATGAAGTTCAAGTTCAAGTTGAAATCTGTGGAAAACACCACATCAGACATGTTACTGACCTGCTACATTTTTTAAACAGTAAACTTGCGTAAATCATCAAAACATAAACAAGTATTTTCACCAGTTAAAAAAACTTTAATTTAGTCGTCATAAAACACGTCGCTTTACAACTTATTTTCACAATCAAAAGTATGGAAATAAGGCAGACTCATTCTGGAATGACAGAAAACAGAAATTGTTTTTTTGTTTTTGTTTTTTAAAGACAGCCCCACTGAAACTATTACAAATATTAACCAGATCCTAAAACGCTCCTGATCCAAACTGAAACCTCCAATCAGCCCCAATATGTGCCGTCATCGCTTCCTGTTTGTGTGGGAGCGGACTCCACCTGCAGATATCTGGCAGTTTAAAGGGTTATTGTTGAATTTTCTCCATTTATTTGCATGGTTGATCAAACATGTTAAGTGTTCTTAAAATGCAATTAAATGTAAAAGGTTATTGGTACTTCATTACTATTGGTCAAACAACCTATGAACACCTTAGATTTAAGCCAAGTGTTGACCTGACACACACTGTTTCAGCTCAGCAGGTTTACATCATTTTAACTTCAAGTGCAGGTGCTGTCAGCCAATCAGTCCAGTATTTCGACTGTTCATGATGCAAGGATGAAGCTTCATATTCAGTCACTAAACTACATTTAATTTTAATTCATATTGGGGTTTTTTTACTTTTATAACTACCCATCGTTTCTTCATCCTCCGCCCCAAAAGAAGTCATGTGACCAACGTGAATGAACTTTAAAGGCCCTGAAAAACTATTTTTTTCTCAATCAGCTTCTTACTATGAATGACGGGGTCCTACATGAACACAAAGTTAGAACAGTTCTGGTTATTTCACATGAGAGATTTCAGTTTTTTTCTGTGCTCTTCTCACTGGTTTGAAGTGGGCGGGGCTCAGTAGGGAAAAGGTGATGTCACGTACCTCCATGCACCAATCAGAGACAGTTGGTGGGTTGTTAGATTATTTTAAACGCCTTTTAAACGTCTGTCAAATCTGATTGAACCACACAGTCCTGATGAAGCAGATTAGCTCAGTTTTTTAGTGTTAATCTCTTAAATAATAGCCAAGAATGTTTTTTTCTTATTTAGTCATGAATATTAAATCTTACAGAGAAATATGATTTAAAGCACGTTTTCAGCAGCTTTAAAGGCTAATATATTCCCAAATAAATGCAGTTTGGTAAATCATGCACATAACAAATATAGAGCTGCAACGATTTTTGATAGACAACTAATCGGCAACAATTTTGATGTTTCAGGCAGAAATAGCAAAAATTCAAAGGTTCCAGCTTCTCAAACGTGAAGCCCTAAACAAAGACCAGTGGACCCTGAATTAATTTTAAAAGGTTTTTTTGTAAAGATGGGGAAATACGTAAATACCAAATCTCAGCAGGGATTCTGATGCAACGTTGTTTAGAAAGATGAAATGGCACATAAGGGGGCTTTCCACCAACAAGCAACACAATGGGGTTCCCTTTTCACCCCCCACATACAGCGTCCCATAAAGAATAAAACAGTCATGCAGCTGCTGGTCTCCATGCGACTCACTCCTCTTTCTCGCAATCGAGCAAGGAAGCCTAAAACATCCCAGTGGGGAATTAATTGACAAGTTTTGCATGTGTAAAACCGTTCAATTTATACATAAAACGGAGACTCCTCAGACAGTCTGCAGCCTCGTGTGTCAGTACTGCAAAGAAGACGAATTAAAAAACAATAGAAAAAAACTATTTGTGAGTAAGCAGTTCCATCTCACACAAGAGATCATGATAATTGTGGAAGGAAGAAGTTACTCTGTACAGTACACATACATACTTACATATACATACACGTGCGCTTTGCTGTGAGCAGGCACAGTGATACACCAACACTCACAATATCCACATGTCCTCATAGGAGAGGGAGCAGCCTGTTTACATTTTAATGCATCAAACGGTTACTGTTTTAATGGTACTGAGGCAGAGACGGGGGACGTCAGGGCAGGGCTGCGTTCAAGAGTGCTTTGAAGATGAAGGCAAACCCTCTGCACCCATTTCAGACTCTGCTGCACTCCTGAGGCCCCGTTTTCATGTGTATGATTATTGCTCAGGTGTGATTAATAAACAAGGGGTAAATCAACTAAAATGCTAAAAAAAAAAAAAAGAAAAAAGTTTTGTTTAATATTCTCCTCACAGGATCTACAACATGTCTGTTCTTCTGAGCCGATGGTCCCTAAACATTTTGCATCCGGTTAACGCCCTCTGCAAGGCAAATCATTCCTTCAGTCAGAGCTGCTGAAATAACGTCCACCTCTAAATTAACTTAATAATACTCTATACAATCACTGAAGACAATTCTATACAGATTTTTTCCTCTAATCTCTATTTATAATTACTCTCCAAGTAAAACAGAACAGAAATAAATCCGGAAACTAAACAGATAAAATAAAAGTGACAGTTCATGTTGTGATACGTCAAGGCTGGTTGTGTCTTTTCCTGACGTAGGACTCGGGTTTGAGCAGACTAGTCCGTGAACCTTTGCGTGTGGTTTAATAGGAGAGACACCCCCTCAGTATTCATCACAGACAGGCTTCTCATCAGGCCAAGAAACTGCTCGTCACAACTGATTTTTCCACCAGAACAAATCTCCACTTGGTAGACAAACTCACTAGCCAAAGGAAAAAAATGTTACGAGCATCTGGCTGGTTATTCAGGCTGATTCCTCATCCTGCGTCATCATCAGCAGCAAGAAAACGATCCTCTGTTGGTAAGAAAATAAGTAAGGAACGTTTCCTACAAACTGGAAAGTCCTTATGGCGCCGTCTCTCTTCAGGTATCCGTTTCAACTTCCTAATATGGCACTTGAAAATCAGGTTCAAATCAATCTGGATTGTTGCTGAGATTTACACTCTGTACAATTATATAAAAAAGAGAGAGTTTGCTTTCTTCATATCACAGGCTTAAATTGGGAGATCTGCCATCTAGAAAAACATCACTGTAATTAAATCAGGGTTGGTTCTTTGACTTTGGACAAGCACAATAATGCAACACTGAAAACTCCACGGCGATGTAAATAAACAGAGCTAAAGGGTCCACATCCGGCCTCTCTTAGAAAAGATTTCTGGTGGAATAAATGGACACATACAGTAGCTGTAAGATGTTTTGTCGGCAGAAAACACATCGTCGGTGTGTGTCTTGGTTGTCGCTGTAGCAACTTGATTTCCCTAACATCATTCATTCCCTTTTTCAAGGTCAGCTTCGAGTCATAAGATGTCCCCGCAACGAGCACTAGTCTGCTCCACAAGGTCCATCAGCAGACAACAAGCAATAAGACATTTAGATCCACAATGTTTGGAGTCCCCGTTTCCGCTCCTTTCCCCTGTACACCCGTCTTAAATCCGTCCTGAGCTCTGGGTCTAATGGTGGTGACCGACGGACAGCACCAGAGGAATAAGGCAGCCCAGCACCAGAGCTACCACCTCCACCTTGCTCAGTCCTTTGCCTCCATTCCCTCCGTTGGGAGCGTGGCTGTGGCCGCCACCGCCTACCTCAGGGAGGACGTGGACGGTGGCCACGTAGAGGAAGGTGCCAGCAGAGAAGAGCATGGCGACACCGGTGGCGTTGATGTCTGACAGGGCCTCCTTGCTGCTCTGAGAGGAGGGCAAGCAAAAATACTGTGAGGCAAAATGTCTAAAAGCTAATGAAATGTCTATCTTATCTAAAACATGTCTGGTAAATGTCTCTTGTAGAGAAGCCTGAAGTCTTAGCCAGCCATACTGGTATTCTAAGACAAAACTGACTGGTTATTTGACTGGGGCATTTTCTTTTTAATTATGCAATACATTCTAAGAAGATGACAGCTGGTTTGGCTCAGGCTGGATACTCTTTCAAAGTAAACACATTTTTAAGATAGGTACATCACACGAGAAAAACACTTCCTGTCTCAAGGAGAGAATTGTTTAGCACTGAGAAAATTGGGTGATTCTTCAAAAAGAAATACGGGAAAAAAAAGAAAAAAAAAGACTCATATTTAATCATTCATCCAAAGCTCCAATATGAAGCTCCAAAAACAACAATACATTTCAATATTTACCTGACTGAGGCCTAAAAAGGTGAGCATGGCGAGGACGGGGGCTGCCAGGGCAAAGACCAGGAGATGTTTGCGGATGCGGTTCCTCTCAAGACCAGCATGCATCAGGAACGATACCAGGCCGAACGCTGCCGGGGCCTGCAGACGACAGAGCAGTAGAGTTCACATAGGTTCACATTTACAATGTCCTGCTGCTCAGGGCGGCGACTATTTCCACTTTCGATTAATCTGCAGATTATATCCTCAATTTATCATTTGGTCGATATGTCAGAAAATAGTTAAAAGTGCCCATCACAATTTCCTAAAATGACAAAAAGTCTTAAAATAGCCCCAAAATATTTAGCTTACCATCAAATAAGACCAAGAAAGGGAGCCAATTCTCACAAATCAAAATCGTTAGGCAATTAATTTTCTGTCAATCAACTAATTGATTCATCAGTTAGTTGTTTAAGCTCTACCAGCTGCTAAATAAGTTGAATTGGTATATACATAAATCATTGATTTGATGTACAAGATATGAACCATTATTACCTTATGCAGCATGATTGCTACAAAGACAATGAGCTGAACGCTGGTCTGAGAGGTCGAGGCCGCTGCTCCTAGCGCCACCCCGTCAGCTGGAGACAAAAGACAGAGTTGGTGAAATTACTTTACCACAACATTAACAAAGTTCAGATTCCAATATTGTAAAAAAAACAATTTTTTTTAAAAAGAGAGACAGCAACTGTTACTGCAGCTCAAACGCTCTAAATAATCACCTTTGTGTGTTTCATTTTCTAAATTACAGCAATTCTTAAACTCAGTTTCAAAATGTGATTCAACAAGTACACTTAGTAATAGAAACTGTATGTTGTTGTATGTCAAACAAAAGCACCAATTTGTGATTTAGACTAACAAGGATGATTGTAACATAACAGTCTAATCTAGTACCTCCATTATGAGACAATGAATATTCAATAACAGGCCTACCTGCAGCGTGGACCACAAGACCCAGGGTGGTGGTGATTTTCGAGTTGACCCTTGCTGACTCTGGATCTAAATCAGACAAAAACACCAGGTCAGAAAAATGTTGTTTATGTTTAAGAAATATATAAAAGTAAAATCAAGTGATAATGACAGAACTGCATCTCCGCAGTGAGCAAGAACTCTGTGGCGTCACATGTTGGCAGACTTTGTAAACAGTTTGCGGAGAATTAGCTGTTCAAACAAGAAGCTCTGAAATTGTTCAAGTGTGGGTGCATCTGGGAAAACAGAATTAGCAGTAGAGCCATCTGGGGGGGGTGTTTTGGGTCTAATTCAACAAAATAATTTTCTTCCAGAGAAGATTAGCACTTGATGAAGCTAATGACAAAGCTGCTGTCACCAAGCCCCATTTTCACAAACATACTCTCCACACAGACATTCTGGACCTGTGCACTTTCAAGGAAACGAGTGCTTTGGATGCTTTAATCTTTGTGTTTGCTGTCCCTTGTAATACCGACCTTCAGTGCTGTGCACATGAGAACTGCCTATCTGGTCCACCAGTAGCATAAAGACAAAGCCCAGGACCAGAGACACTCCGATGCAGGCATGAAGCTGCTCGTGACTGTGCTCGTGTTTCCCGCTGGCGCTCAGGGCTGTGTCTACTTCACCCTTTGTCTCGGACACTTCCACGACTCCAACCTGGCCATGGCTGTGGTGTCCAGCTGCAGAGACGCAGGTCAGGAGAGAACAGAAAGAGGAAGATGGACTGTTAAAAACACCTTAACACATCCGATTACTGACACTGCTTAGAACAGAAACCACCACAAACCTATGAGACACAGAAGAACGTCTCTATGCAAGTGATCACAAAACAAATATCTCTGTTTGACAGTTTGTTACGTAAGAGAAACGGACGTCAACTGGTTGTACTTTACCTCGTGCCGAACTTTGCTCCATTTGAAAAGGATTCGAACTGTTACAGTCTACACATGCAAATGTCTATAGATTTAGTCTATTATATGTCTACATGCTCTATACTTCTTCTGGTGTCTGGCCTGTGGCGCTCCTGAAGGCATCTGAAGCTCTGACAAAGAGCCAAAGACATCAAAGAATTTTGGGGGCATTTTTGCCTTTATTAGATAAACATACAGTAGAGAACTGACAGGAAATGAAGGAAGAAAATCTTAATTACATGGTCAGTGTCTTTAACCCCGAGGCCACAAGGACGCCTGACCTCAAATCACTTTAAAAGCACACAGCTTTACAGGACAAGAACCACAAACCGATGCTGAAACCAGCAAAGTACAAAACTATTCCAAGTGGAATAACTGAACAGGCTGACACTCGAGCTGCTTTCAAGAGAAGCCTCTAGTATTATTGTGACACTATCTGGAACCAGCTGGACAGGCCTATAAGGGAACAAACTAGTCTACAGGCTTTCAAACTGAAATCTGGACAGGGCAGACTGCTATTACTGTTAACATATGTCAACTGTCTCATTGATTTTTTTGTTTGTTTTTAAATATATGTACCCAGGGCTACTGGGAAAGCAGTACAACAGTGAATTATCCTTGTGAAATAAAGTTAATTCAAATTTAATTGAGAGCTGAAATTATTTGTCAGTTAATTAATTAGTCGGCTGAAAAAATTTATCAGAAAAAAAAAAAAAGGAAAATCAATAGATTGTTTAAGTCAATACTCAAGCGAGAAAGCCAAAAGTTCACTGGTTGCAGCAAACATTTAGTCTACATCATATCCTTGCATTTTGGACTGTTGGTCAGAAAAAAGAAGCTATTTGAGGACTTTCCCTTGGACATTTTATAAATTAAAATATTAATTTTAAAATCCAAATGATTCACCTATCATAAAAGTAATTGTTAGTTGCAGACTTACTTATATTATCACTGTATTTTGCTGACTTACTGGTTTAAAGTATAATGAAAGGCAACTTTGCCTTCATCCAAGGGAGAAAGGGTAACAATTACTGGGTAGCCCTTAAGCAAGTACACTCAGGAAACACTGTTTAATGAACTCTACCTTCAAGGATTTCTTCATACAGTGCGTGGACCCCCTCTGGGATGATAACAGCCAGTGCAGTCCCACACAGCAGCCCTGCTCCCAGCACAGTGATCAGCTTCAGCTTTTCCTGGAGAGAAACAGAGTCACAGACAAACCTTCAGCACAAGTCTGCAATAACAATCAACTCGACAGCTCGTGTGTATAGGACTTAGAAACAATGAGAGAGTTTATGATGCAATCAGTCCTTCTGATTAAAAGGCACTGACATGTAGAGGAAGGTTCACTTTTAGCTCTCTGTAAATTTGGAAATGTAGCCAGTGCCGAAGTTAGCCAAGCTGTGTAAGCTTTCAGGAAGCACTTTTACGAAGCTTTGCATATCACAGTCTTACCTCTGAAAAGTTGACTGCTAAAGGTATCGTCCCGGCCACATAACATCCCACCAACATCGCAAGAGACAGCAGGCTGATCGAGCTAAAATCGTCCATGACTGCACTTTTCTCTTCGGCTAATCTGCTGCTAAGCTAAACCATCCAAACCAACCTCCACTTAGCTATACTTTAACACGGACTTGTATTCGTGCTCGACAAGATAAATTACATGCCCCGAACTGCAGCTGTTGGTTAACAATAGTAGCTGTTAAATTAATAAACGCCCCTCTTTTGGTGCAAGTTCAGCTCGTTGCCAAACAACCACGTTAACTAAACAGAGACGTTGCAGCCCCTGGCCTCGATTACGTTAGCAAAGCTAAGCTAATTAGCTTCCGTAATTGCCCGGTTCTCAAAATTCACAAATGAGGAATCCTGACACGTTAACGTTCACTTGCAAACATCCGACACGCCGCATCGCTTCTTCCACATTCAGCGGTCAACAATAATATTGCAACTTCCCGACTTGGTTAGCGGCTAACAAAACTGGCTAACAGAAGAACATTCTCTTGTTTTGTGAAAAAGTGTTTCCGGGTCACGATTCATCTTCTCAACCTGTCGAGTCAAACCTGCCACGTATCCGCGAGACTCGTCGGAGGAAGTAATGTGACTTTTTTTGTGTAAAAACATAAAATAAATACAAGCGGTCGTGGAGTAGGCTTTTAGACATATGAGTCCATTTTGAAGAGGCCTGAAAATCTGTAAAATGTTCTATTAATTGGACATTTTCCATTTAATTCAACTGTTCTATTATATTGATTTTTTTTGTCATTATGTCCCAGAGTTTGGTCTAAAAGGTTATTTATACAAGTTTTCTCTACTTATATACTCTGGTGGGAAAATTTGTTTTTATTCATTTATGCATTTTTAATTTTAGTATCAGTTATGTTTAACTTTGGCTAATAACTAATATTAAATGTCCAACTGGAGCTGAGTAAAGTTATTGAACTGAAGTAAACTACACTTGGATACAAGGCATACATGTTATAGAACAGATAAATACATACATTTTTTTAAAAGTTGGGACATTTTCAATGAATGAATATACTATTTTGAGGTTGTAATGGAATATATATATATATATATATATATAGTGTATCAAGTCATTATCTAAATACAATAAACAAATGCAAGAATTTGCAAGAATAAAAACTGTTATAATAAAAGTTGGTATTTCAATAAAAATTCTGTATAACTCAAAAAGAACAGTTCAGAAGTTAAGTGACTAATAAAATAGTATTTTTAACTTATTTTGGTACATAATGTCCCTACCAATTATTAAGTATTTAATTATTAATTAAGGTACCTGTGGGGAGAACAATTGTATGTAAATGAGAGACCGTGCTAATCACATTGGTCTATGGAGGTCTGATCATTTGAGATGGAGTTCTGTGATACTGTAATTACAAAACAGAAACCACCTATTTTAGAGATACAAATACAAAAAAAAGTGACGAGGAATATAACAAATAAAAAAAATAAAAAAGTTTCTCAAGCATAATTGCATTTAAAACCAGCCAAATGAAGAGAAATAAAACAGTTAAAGAAAGACAAACACTATTTTCTAAAAAAGCATATTTATTAGTTCACACAATGGAGCAGTGCCTCAACATGACGACAGTAAATCAAAGCAGAATGTGTCCAACAGATTGGAGAACAGATGGGTGAAATGCAACCGTCTTTTGCCTCAACACCGTCAACAAAGGAAAAAATATAACCAAAGTTTTATCATGCAGTATGTTTGTGCAAACCCTTTCTGTTCACATCCTTTCCCTTCCAAACATAAACACATACAAGGCAGCAGCTCCTTGCTGATGGAATGGAGGGGTGTATAGACACATGTTTACAGTCTGCCAGACCAGGAAACTGTAGGTAGCAGACCTGTGAGCTAAGGAAGTCAGACAGAGAGACATGTGGTCTTTATTTCACCAGTCCGATCTTCTTTGCCTCTGTTTCGTATATCAACAGCCTCCACATTTTTACTATGAAGACTTCTGCTTCTTCATCGAGAACCTAAACACAAACAGGTTGATTAGACAAACTTTATATCAAATAGCTCAATAAATCTATGCAATGAATCTGACTTGGTAACCCATGTAACTGTAAAATAACTGTTGCATTTATATGGAGTTCCAATTAATCTGTTTATTAACAATGTAGCAGGCTAAAGCTGCTTCACCATACACAATAACTAACTAAGACTCTACAGCCATGCTAGCGACTGTGACACTGTACTTAGAGACAGTGGTACTTTGAGCTAAAGCTAACATGCTCACAATGACACTTGCTGCTATTAAGAAGGTATAATGTTCACCATCTTAGTTTAGTGTGTTAGTATTTGTGATGTGTTATATAGTGTTATTATATTCTGTCACTGTGTTTTTAGTATAAATCAACTATACACCCCAAATAAGGAGAGGTAGTAATTTAAATTAAGCTCAACAAGTGATCAATCTGGTAACTCCCATAGCTTTGTGATCCAGAACCAATTTTAACTTACCATAGCAACATCATCAAGAATACCCTGAGGGGTGCTGTGTGCCATCACCTGGGGAGAAAAGAAAACACATTCAGTTAAAATGAGTAGCACTGCAACACAACAAATTAAAAAGACACACACACAAACAATCAATAAACAAATAAAAATCAGTGATTATTACTAATGAATATATTCAGAAGCAGGTATAAACCGTGTGAAACTTAATAATAATAATAATAATACAGCTGATTGGAGAGTTTCCTCAAGAAAGAGAAATAACCACAAACCTTTGAACAGACAAAATCAACCAGTGTGGGTTCCTCCTCGCCGATGTATTCAATAATCTTCTTATTGATCCATGGTCTAATGCGGCGATCCATCAGTGTCTAAAGAAAGAACAATCAGAAAATGTAAATGTAGCTGAGGGACTCCCAACTGCACCAGGACAGAATATTAAATTACTACACTCTCTTTGACCTTAAAAATGTTGTAGAATTTATAAAGTTAATAAAATTGGCTGTTTACCGAGTCAACCATAGCCCAGTCCAGAGGGTAGGAGAAGAGCTCAGGCCTGGCTGTGGGGATCTTCTCAATAAGGCTCTTTATGTGCTTGCGCTTCTCCTCTGTGTTGATGCTTCCTTTGGCCCCTGAAATTTCTGCCCCATCCAGCCCCAGACTCTTGTCGTCATCACCGTAGTCCAGTGGAACCAGTTTCCTTTTGCGAGGCTGCTCATCGGCCTCCTCGTCATCAAACTTGTTGAAAACACTTTCCACAGTTGCCAGCTTCTTTCGCTTTCCAACGCTGAGCTGGCTGGGACTGTTGGTGGCACCTGGAGAAGAGAAACACCAGTTTTGTCTGGCACAAAGCAGTAACACTAAAGAAATAGATCCCTCTGTGTCCTTAGTTTGTTACTGTACTCACCCAGTTTGAGACTCAGCCCAATCTTGGGCCGGTGTTCCTCTGGAGGTTGGACCTCAGGAGTGTTCTCGCCTGGAATGATGATGCCGCAGGGAGATTCGTTGCCGGGTGTGTTAGGAGTCGCGTTCCCGCTGGCAGAGGACACTGAGGGAGCAGTAGTGATTGGTCGCATGATGGGTTTGAGTTGTGGCTTGGCTTCTTGTGAGTCCTCACCGTCGAGGTGGTAGTCATCCTCCTCCCCTTCCACATCATCATCGTCCGAATGGTGATGGGGGGGTTGAGGCATCGGCTCTGCGGGCCTTCCTGACCCCCTCTTCTCCCGATCCCGATCCTTGTGGGACTTTTCCTGGTTCACGTCCTCCTCGGGTTCAAGCTTCAGAGGAGGCTGTCGTCTGCGCTCTGCCTCCTCCTCCATCTACACAACACACAGACATGACACATGAACAATGACCTCACATTCTGGTGCACTTTTCATTTGTGTGTGTCAGGAATCAATATTTGGTGACTCGTGGCATTTTAATAACAGATGCACTAACATTATTACAGATTGGACACCAAAAAAAGAGACAGAAAACAGAATGGTTACTATATGTGCCAAAATTCCTACAAAATAAAAAATAATCACACAAACACACTGCAAGAAAGATAAAAGACCAAAATCTTCCACAGTTCCAGGTTACTTGGAGAAACCAGGTTACACAGGTAATCGTGTTTACATGCACGTGCAGCAACCAGTTATAAAGATTTCTCCCCTACCCCTGACCTTATTTTGAAACCATGCCATGCATAGCTTTCTTATGTATCATAGAGGATACGGTGTCAGTTTTTTTTCTGTGTGTGCCTGTGTAGGAGCAGAGTGACGGCATAGTAAGAGGAGAGAGGAGGACAGGCAGGCAGACACACAAACTACGTCTGAATTTAACAAATAGTCAAATGTTCAGTGGTGGAAACCGACTTATTTAGATTTATAGAGGCTACTTTGTGTTTGTTTCAGTTTTAGTCGGACTTTGGATGGAATTATTTTAAATAGTAGTAATAATAATAATAATAATTATAATAAAAAATTGCTCCGTTTAATGATCTCTCCTTTCATCCAGCTGCTCTTACTTCCCCTGTCTGCAGTCTTTTGTTACGAATATGCGGACTTGTAAAAAGCATATTAGAAACCCAGTTACCAGTATGTGTGGCAGTGGCAATCTGCGTTCTCCAGGTAAAATCGAGCTGGAGAAATGTTTCTTTTGATTTCCCCCTACCCCAATTACGGAAACCAGGTTTCTCGTTTACATGACATGTTAAGAAATCCGCTTACTGGAGAAAGTGTACCCGGCTTACTAAAGTGCACGTAAACGCAAAGATTGACTCACCCTCTGCAGCTCAGCATCAGGGTCAGGGTGACCTTCAGCCAGAAGCCTCTGTCTGATCTCCTCCAGTTCCTCCTTCTCCCTCTTCCGGTCTCGCTCGTCCAATTCTGTCTCCTTTTCCCGGTCACGAAGTCGCTTCTGCAAAGCGCTGCCCCTGAGGATGAGAACGAGAAGTCAAGTAATGACAAATGCAAAACGCAAGCGAAAAGTAGTGTACCTACCTCACACCTCTAAATGTGCATGAAGATAATCACCTGTAGTATTTTGGGTCGTCTCTGTCGTCGTCATAATCTTCAAGGAATTCTTTCAGTCTTTTGGCTTCTTTCATCTGAATTTAAACATACAGCAACAATTAGTGTATCTGTATAAATCCAGTAAGTCACCCTCCACATTATAAAGTGTCTAAAACCAATGGCAATAACTGTTTGCTAACAATCTGATCTGGTGTGGTATGCATTCATGTATACCATTTCACGACGCCTCTCGTCGTCCCTCTCTGTTTCTTTGCTGTAGTCACGAGCCTTCTTCCTCTCCCGGATCTCCCAGTTTTTCAGGCGCTTTAAGAAGACAGACAAATAATTCAACCATCACTGAGTCAGACATAAACAAACAACAAATGTCTTTGTGTGGAATTACTGGAACGCATGTTTAATCACTCCATCAACATCAAAAAGACGAGAGATAATATGCATACTTCTTGGTAAGCCGCCTCCTTGTCTCTAAGCCTCCTCTCAAGTCTCCTCCGTTCATACACGTCCTCCTCATCTTCTTCACGGTCTCGTTTCTTTTCTTCTCTAATCCTCTCTCTGCAGAAGACAATGGGTTAAGGGTGTTAGACTAACATATGACACTTATTTCACTTGTAGTCAGTCTTGTTGATGCAGGATTCCTTTGTATCAATACGTACAAACACAGATCATACTTTGAAATTTTATCAAAATCATACTAGTGTGTAGCTGTTGAACATATTTTATGTCATGTAGAGCTGCAACAATTAGTCAATCGAAAGAAAATTAACTACTTTGATAACTGATTAATCGTTTCAGTTATTTTTCAAGCAAAAATGTCAAACATTTGCTGGTTCCAGCTTCTCAAATGTAAGGATTTAAATCCGCTTTTCTTTGTCATTTTTGACAGTAAATGTAGAGTCTTTGGGTTCTGGACTGTTGGTCGGAGAAAAGAAGCAATTTGAACACGTTACTTTGGGCTCTGGGAAATTGTGATGAGCATTTTTCACAATTTTTTGACATTTTATAGACAAAACGATTAATTGTGAAAAGAATTTGCAGATAAATCGATAATGAAAATAATCGTTAGTTGCAGCCCTAATGTCATGTACTCTGACTTGCATTAAAAGGGCAACTGAGCATCACGTATCACATCACTGGCCTCCCACTGACCTCGATCTGCTACGATCTTCACTGACGTCTCGACTCCTCTCCCTCTCCCGCTCCCTCTCTCGCTCCTTCGTCCTCTCCCGTTCGCGGTCTCTCTCCCGTTCACGGTCGCGATCTCTGTCTCTTTCCCGCTCCTTGTCCCTCTCTCTCTCCCTTTCCTTCTCTTTCTCGCGGTCACGACGCTCCCTCTCGCGCTCTCGCTCTTTGTCCCTCTCTCTTCTTTCCCTCTCGATCTCCAGCCGCTCCTTTTCTTTCTTTCCTTTTTCCTCCTCCAGCTTCTGCAGGAGCCCAACAGGAAGAAAAGGGAAAAAATGTGTTACTAGATTCTCAATACCAAAAAGATCACACTAAAATACATAAACACACAGGTTATCCGGACAAGATACTGAAAATGATTTTGACTCCCTGGGCCAGACATGCTCACATACTGCCATGAATCATTGCCTCGGAGAGGCTGGCTGCTGCAAGTGAGGAAGTCCTCTTAGCCCTGATGTTTCCTCCAGGCAGAGTGGTCCGCTGCTTGAGCAGGTTTAATGTAGATACAACTCAATTCAGGACACACTTACTTAAAGGCATAAATTGCAGGTCAATCTTGAAAAACACTTAAAGATTTAAGGTAATCTGGGTTTAAGGAAGGAGTTAGGGCAGGAGTGGAAGTGAAAACCATCTACCAGTAAAACTTTTCTGGAGTTTTATGAGCACTTTTTAGCTCTAAACGTTTACATTATTGTATTTTTGTTACATCGAAATGTTATGCATAGCTCATTTCCTGTCTTGGATCCAGTGTTCGGCCCTCCCTTTTATCACATACACTAATAGTGAATGATTTTTTTTTCCCCCACATATGTAACAGGTCAACTCGTCCTCTGCAGTTACTAAGTGCTCTATGGTGATCTGAGATTATGCTCTGATGTAATAAGAGGCCATGCCAATAACAATTCAGCTGTAGGCCAATACGTATTGGTCAAACCCATATCTGCCCACTTCCCAAATCAATGTGCACTCAGGCAAATGATGAAAAGTAATAGATTTGACATGATGCAAGACATACTGTGGGTTAAAATGCATGTTTGACATGATGGAGTTTAGTTAGACCACAGCACCACCATGTATATATGGTGTAAGTGGTGCTGACTGACTTTGTAATATCTTCAGTCTGAATAATGCTTTATGCACTCAGCTTTGCATGATTGTTTGGATTTAAGGGTTTAATTTGAAATGGGGCTACTCATGCTACAAAACACACTTATGGTAATATAAAGCCCATAAGATAAAAGTACTCACAGAGTGCCAAATCAGCTTCAACAAGTTCATTAAGTTCTAACAATACACGTAAGATCACCACTATATAATGCCCTGGTTTGGTCTTACCTATGGGTGCCTAGTGGATTAAAACAAGCCCAAGCTCAACGTGGCAAACGGCCCAACTAAGTGAATTACATCATCAGCTCCCATGTGTTTTCTACATGGTCATCTGAGATGAATGGGAGCAGCGCCAGACTGCAATGCAAGCGCTCCCCTGCAGCAGTGTGAGAGTTCTGTACACGGCAGAGAGACAGACCCGGGAACTGGGAGTACGTCTTATTGCACACATTTTGTTTTTACATTGTAATCTACTTTTAACTAACTTTTTAACGTATTTTACAGCATAAAATACTTGAAAGTTGTGGAATGGGAGGAGAGATACCACTAATTATGCTGATATAATGTTTTTATTTGCCGAGATTCATCTAAGAAAAATGTGAGCGGACATGCTTTTAGACACCAGATATCAATTCCCTCTGGACCAAAGCTGCACCTTTTATCTGGAATGTAAATCTAAATATCTAAATAAACACTAAATATTGACCATTTGTCCACTTTCTAAGTAGTTAACATAAAAATCATGGCATTTTCTACAGACCGTTTTGGAGCTATTGGTGTGCAACTTACAGGTGATGAACTACGGTTTCAGCGCTTCTCTGCCCCTACACATCCTACAGGCTACGTGTGGGAGGAAAAGCAGGTCAAGTGTAAAGTCAAAATAATCAGGAAGAAAAAAACGTCCAAACGATACCTGTGAAGCAGTTTATCAACTTACTGCTCATCCATATAAATAACATCAATAACAAGTTCTTTTTAAATTCATGTCTGAAACAAGTCAGATACTGTATTCCATTTTGCCACAAGGAAATTAGTGAAGCAGTCTTACCTGTAGGTTGTCTTCTGGTGTCTCTTTGGCCTCTCCAACCCAATAAATGGTATAAAAACTCTTAACCGAGTCAGGCCCACAGTTCAAACGGTCTTCTAACTGGTTTAACAAATGTCTATGTGCATCTTGACTGGTTTATACAAAAAACCCAGTTGGAAATGTGTGTCTGACAGCTGTTAAGTGACAAACAAAAATAAAAAGGAGGAAAAGGATGGAAGAGGTCTGAACTACATGTTCCACATGAACTATATGATCTACATTGTAATTTAGCTAGACTTGGTTCAAATTAGCATTTGTCAGCCTTACAAGTTGTCAGTTAACTATCTGGCTCTCATTGTATTGTCCTGTTTTCTAACTTTTTTTCTGCCCTACAACTTACCTCTTGTTCTAAAATTCCATTTACGGAAAATCGCAGATTTTGTGGCTAGTTTGAGACATACTACTTGAAAACAACTAAATGACCATTTCAAACTGTCACAGAGGTGGGCTATATTAAGTTGCAAATTAACAGAAGTTGTCAACCTCCTACCTCATATTTGATACTCTAAGACTGACATATGCCTGTTGTTAAGTTTGAAGTTCCTCTTTGTTGATGGTAGTTTGTTTGGCATATAATATCTATGTTTTTAAGACTGGTCACCTAGACATATTAAGCGATTTTTTATTCATTTTAGGCACCTGTAGTTTTGGTACATGTGTTTTGGTCTCTGTTGAGCCCTGTTAGTTGTCTATTGTTTCTTTCAAAAGTCACATATCAAAGTGCTGCTGATTGGTGTTCATCCGAACATGACACACCTCTGTAGCAGTGTTTGAAACTGTGATTAAGTTACTACTTCAGAGGTCAAGTCCAGTTCCATGAGGTGTTTACATTATTTTGTCCCTGCAGCTTTGTCCTCCTCACTCAAACACAAATAATGTCAATGTAATTCACAAATACACTCGTATGTCATTTATTTCCCTGTTCTCTCATTGTTTAACTAAAGGGGTGGGGGTGAAGTCACTAAGACACAGAACAGAAGAAAGAAAAAGTAACTAAGTGTTCGAAAACAAAATCAGAGGAAAAAACAAGGTCTTACCTTGTATGTCTTCAGACCACAGAGTGCTGTGGAGGGGCGCTCCCTGCTTCAGTAATACTACAGGCTGCAGTTCAAACTACTGCAGTGGTTAGGCTCATTCAGTCTGTGTGTTCTTCAAACACATCATATACCATCCAAGGACCTGCAGAGGTTCACTGAGCTGCCCGGCCTTCTAAAACTTGACTCAGTGCAAGTACAACATGCTACATTTGGACATCACTAGCAATTTGTACATTCCAGTTCCAGCACCAGTGGCACTTTGTTTCTCCAAATCCACATGTAAATAAAAATAATGGACGTGAACAGAGAGCCAGCTGCCCCTCTGCAAACCCTCCAGAAGGGAGCGCCCAACATGAGTAACGAAGAAATGAAAGATCATACTTACATCCTATCCTCGCAACTTTTTCCAAAGCTGAGATTCTGAGATTCATCTTGCTCTAGTCACCAAATGAACTCTACCACATTGGTGGGGTTTAATCAATAGATTAGCTTTAGATGGAATTTAACATTGTGTCCATGCACTCTGTGTGATGACTTTAGCTTGTGCAGAGCTGAAACCTTTAGACTCAAATCAGTATTATGAATAATGATAAGTCTTGCCCAATGTGGAAATACTGACAGATAATATTATAGCCATCTATGAGTGGTTGATGTAGTATTTGAATATGATTTAACCCTAATATATGTTCTAAAATCTTTGAATCAACATCTACTACTTTCTATACCCTTAATGTTTGAATTTCACTAACTAATCCATATATTAACAGACTACCTCCATACTATAGTTGACAGTAACAGAACAGTTTTATGGAGGAATTACCTCCATAGATTAAGTAAATTACAGCTCCATTTGCCGTTGAGGAATTTCTAATTACAAATGTGGAGGATTTCTTCTCCAAAACCTAAATTATAGAGTAATAACAGCAGTTTGATACATTACCTTGTGTGTGTCGCGGAATTTACTGATCTCTCTGGAAATCAAGTCCCTCTTGTCATCCTCCATCTCCATGGCATTGATATCCTCCTTACACAAAGGAGAGAAAGACAGGAAAAAGCACACTAAGTACTCAGCTGTTACTGTTAATAACTAATAAAACAGGACATCTACACAAAGCAAACTCTAAGAGCCAAAATCAGTGAAAATGTTTTTTGAATAATATTAGTATTTTTTGCACAGTTAAAGTATTTGATCTGTAAGAATTAAGATTTAGTTTTGATATGGTGATAGTTTATTGGTTAATTTAGACTGTGCATGTGTAGATGCCTGGTTATTTGGTGATCAGACAGGTGGGTCAGTGATTAGACAATATGCAAGCAGTTTTGGAAGCACACAGCTTTTGACCATATCTAAAGAAAAGGAAATATTGTTGTACTGCCTGTTGGAATTATGAAAGCTGAAATAAAACTACAGCATTGATATTCAAAAAGTCTGCATGAGTTATATACAATGTTGGATTGTTTGGGTACGAGTCAGAACCATTCTACTGCCTGCATTGAAAGAAGCGGCTTAATTAAGAAAATGAGAACAAAGAACTGAAATTTTGCTTCCACGCAAACAATACCTCCTCTTTCTTCTCTTTCCGCTTCTTGTTGCGAGGCTGACTGTCAGGGTCCTGCGAGGGAGCATTGAGCTCACTTGCATACTCTCGGATGAGGACATCTATTGCCCCCTTCACAACCTGGTCCCGACGCAGGGTTTCTTCATCGAGAACATCCTCCTCATCTTCGTCCCCGTTCTTTGACCCCCCACTGGTTCCCTTTATGTTAAAGGCAGAGAAAAATGGGAGAAACAAACTTATAGACCCAACTAAATAAAATGATCAACATAAGAAGTGTTCAATTCATCTTTTACTCAGCAGGTGAACAGCATACCCCATTGGCACTTCTCTTCTTGGCCTTCCACTCATCCAGCTGGGCCTTGGTCTTGGCATCTACCTTGACCAACAGCTTCTTATCACCTAAGAGCAACTCGTGCAGAAGTCTGAGGGCCCGCAGTGTGGATTCAGGCTCCTTATACTCACAGAACCCAAAAGCTTCCAAGGTTTGAGAGCAGAAAGAAAGTTAGCTCCACAGATGTTAAAAAATAACAAAATACCTGATAACTTGAAATATCTGCAGTGAAAAAAATTTGGAATTTGATTTCATATTCAATTCCAAAGACTTATTATATCCACTGTGATTCTAAGCTGTAAAAAGTACAGTGGGGTGAATACTTTTTTAAATTGGATTACAGTGACTCTCTATTGTAGTATCTAGAGTCTCATGACTCTGCCACATACAGTAACAAGCATTCATATCAAGAGAAGATGGTTTAAATGTGTTGTGCCCTTTTTGTTTTTACCTTGAAGTTTCCCAGAGGCACCTTGGACCCTTTTCCAGCTCAGAACAATACCACATTTCTACAACGACAGAGAACAGAACGAAGGAATTATTTAAATCACCTTACAGATGCTAATGGTTAATCACTTATCAATTAATCTCTGATAAGAAAGTTGGTGCAACAGTATTTGTGTATCCCTGAGACAGTAGTTCCCAGGGATTTGTCAGTGGATACCTGAGACGAGCCATGAGCAGATATCAAAACCTGTGACGTAGGCCCTGGGCAAGTGTTTTTCTGTAAAGCTGGGTTACAACGCACTGCTTACCTTGATGATGTGTTAGAGGTTTAAGTTTGTACAAACTGCAATAAGTGTCTGTCACCTCCAACTCTTAATTTAAGCCGTTCACAGTTGCTGCCATTCCAATCCACTGCAATACTTATAGCTTGAATTTCATACTGCCATACTTATAGCTTTGAATGTTTACTGAGTAACACTTAACTCACCGCTAGAAGCTGTCTGACCAACATGTCAGATGCCTTTTCAGAGATGTTCCCTACAAATACAGTGGTGGTGGGGCCACCGCTGTCCTCTATGTCCTTGGCTCTGATGTTGCCGGGCTCCTTCTTTGGAGCCATCGGCTTCTGTGCTACAGCAATTGTGGTTGGGACAAGAACCTGCAACATCAAATTACATTTTACCCAGAGCAACAATAAAGGCAACAAAGGAAAAACAAGCAAACATTACAAGAATGTGATAACAAGTGTACGGGTCAGTTAAACTGTCTCAGTTGAGCAGCAGACTTGACAAAAACAAACTGCATGAACTGACTGAGCTAAAGTGTTAATGTGTAAGGATTATGTTTTTAATAGCAGGTCATGCAGAACAGCTGATGCTTCAATTGGCATGCAGTAGGAACTCATGTTTCCAACTTACTGTGGGTGTGGGGGTCACTACACCCATATGAACCGGAATCATGGGAGTACCTGAAAATAGAAACAAAATACAATAATCAAACCATGTATTGAGGCATACAACTACATACAACCAGAGACAATGATATATTGTTGTGTGTGATTACCCAAGGTAATAATCAAGGTTTACCAAACAAATACTGGCAACCATCTTGCTATTTGTTTATGTAAAAAGTATAATTTGTGACATTACTACTTAATTCTCTGAGGATATAATGTTACTTATAGTTAATAATATATTTAGTTATATTTATAGGCATTACTCTAGAATTTTCCATTACCACATAGAGATCACTGACCTTTATACGGGTTTATTGGCCCATTTGTTTCTCGCTACAACAACAATAACCCTATGTTGGATCACTTTCAGAGATATTCTATTGTTAACAAGTGTTTGAGTCTGACATCAAATCAAAATGTGGCTACAGCTTTGTTACAGACACAAAGTCACCTTGCCTCTGCTCTTTCACTCTCAGAGGTGGCCATGTCAATTTTATTTATATTGCCCAATTTAACAAATCTGAGTTGTTGGCATGGAAGAGAACAAACAGAGACTCTTGATACCTCAAAATGCAATTGTGCCCACGGGTCCTAAGAGTGCTCACACTAAAAACCACACAATGGACCCAGAGCCTGATTTACAATCATACAGCTGTTACTGCTGATGTGACCACACAGGTGTTCAGTAACGTTACCTGGCGGGACAGCCGGGGCAAAACCCCCATACTGAGGAGGTGGGATCCTGGGAGGTAACTGCGGGATGCCAATCTGCTGGCGGTTGAGCGGAGGAGGGTAAGACATCCTGAAATATACAGGAACCTACAGAGGAGAGAGGACGTTCAACTCAAGGCGAAGCAAACGTTGTTGACGTTTTTCAGGATTAAGCTGGGTTATGTCAAGTTCATTATAGTTTTGACTACATTTTCAACATGGATAGCGCAACTGACTGCTAACGTTGCGAACTAAACAGTTGGGATACCTACTCAATCGAAAAGTAGGCATCTCCACGTTTAACGTTAACTAGCTAAATTAGCTCAAGCTAGCTCACACATAGTGTGGCCTTGCTAGTTCACATTAGCTACAGCGGTCATGTGCGGATTTACTCACCCGTAGTCAAGTCTAAAATAAAAACCAGTATCTAGTAATACTATGGGTTATCCAAATAAAAGCCCATTAAATACGGTAAACAGAAAAACGTAACGCTAAAAATTAGCGTTAAAATTGTCACCGGTGCGCTACAAGAACCCCTATGGATACAAATAACTGGAACCTATTCTTTTCGAAATGAATCATGGGATACAATGGACAGGGTTGCCTTGGCCCTTAGTTGAGTCTCTCAGGCAAGCACTGAAGCTTTTTAAGCCCTCACTTTGCCTCCTAGGTAGACCGTCCACTACATGCTTGCAATTCGGCCTCCTCCACCAGGACTGGCAGATCTTTGTCCCGTTTGTGACTTGCTCATAACAGGAGCTATTTGCAAATGAAAATGGCCATAGCACAAAAGGTGGACAATATTTCCTAAGTGACTTCTAATGTCTAGTCATTTTTTTCTGTATCCTTATCCTTTTTTCTATTAGAGTGAAACATTATGTTACATTATGTTATAAAAGACTTGCAATAAAGTATTACTGATTCATTCAGATCAAAACAAATGGTCTAAGGATTCAAGAAGGCTGATTATATTTGTCAACATGAACTCAAAGAAGCGCAAAGGTATCCCACTTTAGAATACAGATTCAGATACTCGTGGAGGGTGAGATTTGTACACATCCTGGAAAAAAAAAACTTTTGCCTGACAGGGTGTAATCAGGGCATGAGATTCCTTTAACCCATAATTAAATTATCTGTGTATTCTCCATTTTCAAACCGCTTGGTGGCGCCAAATGCTTGTCTTTATTTTGTAGCGAGAGCGCGCTCCTTCACCTCCCCGACGTGTTCATACCGGAGTTTTCTAGCCGTTGGCTGCGTCACTCCCCGCACAGGCTGATGACGTCAAATGGGTGTCGCTCAGCAACCACTGAGTTCAGTTTGGGTTCTAAAACTGTTTACGGTAATAACAGACTATGGGTTCACGACTATTTCCGGTCTTTTAAAGATCAACATCAGTTTTATTTTATGTTGGTTTAGTCTTTGCATATTCATAAATGATGAATCGGTGTCCCTCTGTTTTAGACACTGTTTTTATATTGTCTATTGTGTATATTTTTGTGTAAGAACACTATATTGTTTCATGACAGAATAAAACCAAACCAGGAGAAAGACTTAACATAAAAAATAAGATGGATATGGTTTTCATCATTGCCCATCACAGCTACAACAGACACTGAAGTCGGCAGTGGTGAAATGTAATAATGTACATTTACGCAAGGCTACTCTATGCTAGCCTACTTTGCTCCACTAAATGTATCTGACAGCTATAGTTAGAATATACTTTGCAGATTAAGATTAATACAGAACATGAGTTTATAAATAAATTGCACTGTTGTGCAAACTGCACAGTTTGTAGAGTAGTTCAAATTAGCTCTAGCGTACCTCGACCAGATAAACAGTAAAGCCCTACTTACACATGCATCAGTAATAATAATAATAATAATAATAATAATACAATGTATTAAAAAATAACATTTTTCTGCACGAGTAATTTTACTTTTGATTATTTAAATACACTTTGCTGATTATACTTCAGTACTTTTAATATAATAATATATCATTTTTAAGATTTTGAATGTATACATTTTGTTTGTAATGGAGTAGTCTATTTTTTATAGTGTGGTAGGCTATAGCTACTAGGCCTACTTTTTGAATAGGCCTACTTCTGGCACCACTGTTAGCGGGACCCTAGAATAGACACCTGTTAGAATACCCTTTATGTTATATGGAAAGATAATATTGTTAGGCTATGTGTTTTCCTCTTGACCTGAAATCCGATAGCCTAGGTTTTGGCCGGCCCTGTGGGACACGTGTGGACAAACATCCGGGCCAAATGCTATAATGTAAACAAGCATATCAGTCCCGCTTGGCTGCATCTCTGGAAATTTCCACCTAGATGACACTGCAGTGCGAATATTTCAAAAAGACGCTTGGTCCACATCAGTTCGCAGGCCACGCCCACAGAGCGAACCCACTTATTTCGCCATTTCCTATTGGCTACAACGAAGGTGTGTCATTAAACCTGACGTCAGACGCTATAGAGGCCTACCGGTAGTAGGCTAATACAAGTTTATAACACAAACGCTTAGCGTCACTGATCATTTCGAAATAGCCTACTCAAAGAAACATTTTGTTCCATGAATACATAGGGTGTGATAATCTCTGCCATCGATAGTCCTCCTATTCACCAGCTCATGAATATTAAATAGATTTAGGAGCCATAAAACCGTCCCCTTGCACCAACGCGGGCACATTCAGCATCCAGCAGCACAACATCTCACAGAGCTTTCATCAGACTTGACTGGGGTCGGTTTGACTTGGACTGGGTCGATTCTCATTTTTGAAAAGAAAAAATGGCTTTGAGAGGACCTCTTTTCCGTCTTCTCAGAACTCAACTCAGCCACACTTGCCAACAAAGCAGGGCTCAATCCGTGGCTGTGCTGGGAGCTCCGTTTTCAAGAGGACAGGTAAGAAAAGCTTTTTATGAACTGGACTTTTCTTTTCTTTTTTATCTCAAGGTCAACATTTTCGGCACTGTCTTAACTTCATCCTTTCTGTTTATTTTCTGACAGAAAAGAAGAGGCGTGGAGCACGGTCCTAAAGTCATCAGAGATGCTGGGCTCATCGAGAGGCTCTCCGGTTTAGGTAGGTGACGGAAGAAGGGATGATAGCTAAAGGAGCAGCCGGTGCCGCTGCGTTATATAACAGTGGATGGGAGTAACTTGCGGGCTTGCCTGGGCAGCATTAAAACACATTTCACTTCTACCAATGGTTTTTAGCCAGCCTGTTACATCACCGGGCGACAGTGGCTAAATAAAACATCCGACATGTAGCCTTGGAGAGGTTATTCCAGCACACATACTTTAGAGAACAATGTGGTCTCTGGTCCAGTCTCAATAAAGTCCATCTGTCTTCTCAAGATCCATTCAGCGACATTTTAAAAGGATTATTATAGGTCTAGTGATACAACATAACATTTTAGGATACATTGCCATAATCTCCACTTATTAGGCTACATCACAAACTTGTTTGTTTTTGTTTTGTGTCTATTTTTTAAGCAGTTTGGTAGCAGAATAAAACCAAACCAGGCACAATATATGAAAACAATCACTGAAATCGTATAATGATGTAGGCTACCTCCCAGTCGAAATAGTGTAACGCTGAAGTAATGGCGACTACAAACTGATGATCCATTCAGTCCCCGCGGGAACAGCTAATAATGCGACGCCATGGGCAAGCATACCACAAAGTACAACAGGGTGACTCAGTCTGTGAAACATCGCAGACACATTTGAGGTCATCGTGGAGACACCGCACAATGCAAGGTGATTTATTTTTCTCATTCAGATAGCCACATGTCTGGTTTAATCATTCTTGTTCTTCAACACATGCTCAGAAGCGCGCAGGAAACGGATGGCTCAGTTATTTCCACCCTGTCGTCACTGCAGACAGACTCAGCCCCACTGTAACTCTCTTTTTGTTTCGTTTGAACGGAGACGCCTAGAGTGGCAAAGACAGCGCTGCTATAAAGATGAAAGAAGAACCCACAGGCGGAAAGAATGCCTTTTTGGCACAATGAGGTTGCATGTGCATTCAGCGCTGCATAACAAAGGAGATTTAAGACAGATGAATGACCTACAACGACAGTCAGGACAGGAATAATGTAAAAATAGTCTGCTTTAAAAATACCACATAGTATGATAATGTTACTATAAAGTCAGCCTAGGCTACTTAAAGTCTATCTGTGGTCCAGACACAGAAAAGTCTCTTTTGAATACCAAGAACACACTGAAGATTAATGTGGTGCCATAGCAGACACAAAATACCATTTGGTAAAGTAAGAAGGGCTTTAACTAAAAATTTGTATTATGATTTATAGTAATTATTAGTAATTAGTACACCTATTGTAGGCAGGATTATCTTAGAAAAATACAATAATTATACAATAAGAAAAGGAAAAATAACATATGAGGAGGGCACTACATTCTGGGTGGCACACCAAGAGTCTAAAGCCAGGGGTGCCTGTCAAGGCTAAAATATAAGGTCACTATAAATAGTACACTCACTATAGAGTGTACAGTACACTGAGTATAAATCTACTATCATTATACCACAGTCGGCAGGAGTATAAAGTCACTATAAACTCAGTGCTGAGTTCAACAGACTGTTGGTCCTTATATAAATATAATGATAAATATAAATATAAAAATGACAGTAATTGACTTTATGCAAGTCTTCACACAATGGACAATTTAAGTGTGTTAAGGGCAGTAGTGCCTGTTCCTGTGTTGTAGCCAATTAAACAGACCCAGAGAGTTACAGCATTTGCCAGGTAATCCTAGCGGGTCTGGTCCCAGAGATCTGCTCATCAGCTGTAAACTTCCAATGTTTTGCAAGAGGCACAGCCCTCCCCATCCTCACACAGAAGTATTTCTACATTTGGGGCATAATTTTATCTTCTGCTGCTGACATACTTTTATTCTTCTGGCAGAAGCCACCGGTTATTAATGCATGTAGGCCTATTTATTTTACTGCAGTGTATGTTGGGCAAATGGAAGCAAATATTATAAATATTTGGAAAGTAACTTAAGAACTATTCAGACGCTAAGATCTTTGTAAAATATATTTTTAAGCACAGGAAACCTAGAATTCTTATCACAATTATCATAATGCTAGATGGAAACCATGTGATTTTTTAAACCCCTTTTATGATAGGGAATTACATCCTTGCTTGTTGAGAACTAACATTACTGTAGCCTGCAATTATAGGGTTTCATATAAAATGTTCACATTTAAAAGAAAAAAGTTTAAAATCAAAGGTTTGAGAAATGTCCTGGTCTGCTGAAGATGAATGAGTTGTCGAGGAGTCATCTTTCTGGTGGCCTGATGTCAATTTGGCAGCAATGAAAAAAGATACAGCTGCTATTTGAACGTGTGAAATCAAACCCTAACTGAACTAAATGCCATGTCATCTTGCAGTCTTTACACTCTCAGGGTTAGTGTCAGTTTGAAGAACCTCTCTCAATAAGGCTATTCCTGTCCTGTCTACGAATGGTAATGAACCACATTGGTTCCCCTTAGATCAGCAGAGTAACACAACACTGCCATCGAGGCTCACATTGCCAGATGAACTCCCAATATGGTGGATCACATCACTTGTTTACTTCGCAGTCTGGGTTCCAATTTAAGTGGAAATTTTCCGGTCTTTACTTCCCTAGCCACCTAGCACAAGGCTTACTGCAGTGACTGAAACCTGAGCTGATGTGGGAAACAGGGCAAATGGAAAGTGCTCCGTCACTAATCTTCCACTGACATTGAATGAGTCAGCCTCCTCAGACTGCAAGGTAGACAGATGTATGTTAAGTCATGCTATAGAAGATACAGATTATGTAGACTTTTCAACTGAAACTGGCACCTGCAGTCCTCAAAGCACATGATTATTCAAAACAAACAACCAGGCAGCAACCGGTGTGTGTCCATCAACAGTGTAAAACAATGAACCCTTGCTCAATCAGTCACTGTAAACGTAGGTGCTTGAATTGATGGCAGCTTCTTGTTGTTGTGTCCCTCAGACTACTCTGTCCACGACTTTGGCGACCTCAACTTCCACCACCTTGAGAAGGACGAACCCTACATGAATGTAAAGTCCCCTCGCACTGTGGGTGCAGCAAATAAGATGCTGGCAGGTGCAGTGAGCAGAGCTGTCGGTGCTGGGCACACCCTTGTCATGCTTGGAGGTGATCACAGGTAATTATGTAACAATATAATAATAATAATAAACTTTATTTATATAGCACCTTTCATACAGTTGGTGGAGCTCAAAGTGCTGTACAATAGAGATGAAGGAACAAGAAAATAAAACATGCAAAATAAAAAGTGCATATACTGCGCAATAAAACCAAGCAAAGAAATGAGTAACAAGTACGAGAAGCAGCTACTCGCAAGGATAGGTATGCCTAAGACAATGGAATATTTAAAAGACAGCACTAAAATAAAGAAAGGCATGTGACCAATAAAATATGTCAAGATAAAACAAATAACAAAACAATAAAATATAGCAAGATAAAACAGAGATAAAACAAAACAAGGGAAGGGAAGTCATTTAAAAATGTTCACACAGCTTGCATCTCTTATAGCCTTGGGGTAGGGAGTTCCAATATGGTATGTACTCTACTGAACAGCACCTGTCCTGAAATCAAGCAGTACAACTAGTACAGTATTTAGGTGTCCAAAGGTTACTATATGTCATTTTACCATATGTGTTAATGATACAGCTCCCTTGCAGGGATATGCTTTAAGCACCAGTTATTTATGAGACTGCCCTTGTCCTTTCATAGCCTTGCTATTGGATCAGTGGGAGGCCATGCCCAGCAGTGTCCTGACCTGTGTCTCATTTGGGTTGATGCTCATGCAGATGTAAATACCCCCATGACTTCTCCATCAGGAAACCTCCACGGCCAGCCTGTGGCATTCATGCTCAAAGAGCTGCAAGACAAGGTGAGGAGAAACATTAGGCTTCACTAAACAAACTTTATACGGGATCTCTTGCATTTACCCGACACCCAGTGTTTTTGTTTGCCTTGGTGTAAATTGTCAGAAATCACCCGACGGTGGACATTTGTTCTGTCTCTATACCTTCCATATTACATTATCTCTATCTTTCAACCACAGATGCCCGATATCCCAGGGTTCTCCTGGACGAAGCCCTTCCTGTCCTCAAGTGACCTGGTTTACATCGGGCTGCGGGATGTTGACCCCGGAGAGCAGTAAATACATACTGTCACAAACTTTAAACATATGTGCCTGATGTGAACTTAATTTTCCAACATGTAAGCACTGTGACAATAGTTCCTGATGTTTCTGATTTTGTTTATTACAGCCACATCCTGAAGAACCTGGGTATCCAGTACTTCACCATGAGGGATATCGACAGACTAGGCATCCAAAGGGTCATGGAAGTCACTTTTGACCATCTTCTGGCAAGGTATCTTTTTTTAAGGTTCAATATACTTAATGTTTACTAAAAATCAATTTTTGTTTTGTTTATTTGATAAAACCAAATGATTGCCCATGTAAATTCACACTTTCTCACCTTCTTGAACAGAAAACAGCGACCGATCCACTTGAGCTTTGACATCGATGCATTCGACCCGTCTCTGGCTCCAGCCACAGGAACGCCAGTGAACGGAGGCTTGACCTACAGGGAGGGAATCTACATCACAGAGGAAATCCATAACACAGGTACAGATGACTACAAATATGGTCGCGACATTCTAATATGACAGCTTCATGCTGCTTTAACAGACCCCTTATTTTGTCAGTTTTTCTGTCTTTAAAGTGCTTTTATTGTCAGGTTTTTGTGTTTAACGTGTGAATGTGTTGATGTGCAGGTCTGCTGTCGGCCATGGACCTGGTAGAAGTAAACCCTGTGCTGGGTGCTAACCGTGAAGCCATTGAGGCCACCACCTCTTTAGCGGTGGACGTCATCGCATCGTCCTTCGGACAGACGAGAGAAGGCGCTCATGCATCCATTGATGAGATTCCCCCTGTGAAGGACGACACAGAGCAGCTCTGCCTCTGAAAGCATGAAACAAAGCTTTGAACTATATCAACATCATCCCTGAGCATTCCACGAAACAAAGACTGAATCTAATAGTAGCTGAAGTTTTGAAGTTTTTGTTCCCATCTCTTTGCCGTTTAGTGTTTAATGATGAAAACAAAATTATGTCTGGACTCATAAAACTATATAAGGGCGTTACAGATTTGAGGAGAAACGTTCACATTAATAGTGTTAACACAACAGCCCTTGACATAATTTTGAAACCACTACACTTGTTGATGGGAATATTAATTATTTAAACAGCAAAACTAACTTATTTTGCTCCTGTATGTAATGGGTTAAGTGTTAGGGGACACAGCTGCCACATATTTATTGTGCGTTTGGTTTACAAGAGAATGAACCTGCCTGAGAGGTATGATAAACCAAGTTCGACTAAGTTAGAAGTCCACAGTCTAACATGACTCAGACTCTCAAAAGTGTTTTGTGGCTGTGCCAGTTAGTAAAAACTAGTAATAATGTGTGCACTTTTGGACCAGCTGTGGTTACTGTATTTCTTTCTTACTTTTGTATTTTCACAATGAACCTACTAATACATGACTAGAATGACTGTGTCTATAAATATTTACTGACTACATCAGCACAAATTGGCTTGAAAACTGTTAATATTCTCACTATTTGCATAATTAAGCTTGAGATGATCTAATGATTGGTCCTTGTTTGACTTCATATGGCCACTAAATGACTATTGTCCTGTCAACAAAGAGTTTATATTTTGGTCTTCCATAAATGTGATTACAATTTTTGTTCATGTGTACAGGTGTCTTATTTCCTCTTTAGTTTGTTTCATTTTATTCTAACTAAACTGTTCAATTTCTACATGAGAAATAATGTAGAAACAACTTTAGAGTCATACAAACATACTACATTAAGCTTTGACCTGATGGTGGCGCTAGATGAAAAATCCCAGGATCACCAAAGTTATTACAATTCATCCTGAAGGGAACATGAATGTCTCTACCAAATTGCATGGCAATCCTTCCAACCGTTGCTGAGACACTTAAAACCCCAAATGTGAACCTCATTGTGCTGCTAGAGGAAAAATCAGAGGATCACCAAAGTCATTAGGATTCATCATCTGGGGACCATGACTGTACATAATTTCATGGCAATCATTTCAATAGTTGTCGAGATATTTCAGCCTGGACCAAAGTGGTGGAACAACCGACACTATTACTACTTATCAGTATTGCTGGCATCATAGTTAGTTTAATGATAAGATATATTTATAAAATATTACATGCAGTCATACAATCTTAGTATTTACCCATAGTACTTAGTAACCACAAATAAAGTTGTGCAAAAAAACAAATATTAGTTTCTACCCGAACCCCCACTCTCCATCTGATCCACACAAGCAGGTCACCAAACATGTTATCGTACTTGGCATCACACCAGGAAGGCATGATATCTATGCAGAAGAAAAACATTGTGGCAGATGTGCCACTTCAAAAACACAGCACTAAAAATAACCTTATCACCTATCATTTGAGAATGAATTCCATCGTAACAGATGCTGTTTACCCAGCACTAACCTGGCCTGGTCTGGGGATTGGGCAAACAAACTGTGGTGATGTCAGCTCCACAGCGGATGTTTTTTTAAAACTTTGGCCATTTGGCCACCATCCTAGGAAATATCAGATACAATGCAAACTGAGGTTAAAGATTAGCTTTAATGATGTGTAGACTGTGAAATAAGGAATACTGAAGCCTCTTTCAAACAGTGATTTTTGTATGATACAGTGATTAGACAACATTATTAACTGTTAAGAACATTGCATGTATTAACAATTTACACCCATTTTTCCCATTCACACCTCTGAAAAATTTGGCCTCAAGTCTCAATATAACCATTTGGATAGTGGGCATGACAACACAACAAAAACAGATTCAACTGGTGCCATTTCATCACATACTGTTGTTTAGTATTATAATGATAATAGCACAATACAATTATTTTGAGAACTAATAATAAAGTATCCCAATCTGAATGTATAAACCTCCCAGAACTGCCAATGTCTATCAGTAACAATTCACAAGTACCGTTACCGGAGAATCAACACAGTAGATTGTACTCAGGCTTGAATAAATCCTTACAGGGAATCATCTCTGGGGTCTGTAGCAGCCAGAACACCAGTCCAGAAAATCATCCTGCAGGGCATCATGGGCAGTAACAGTCTGATAAAGCAGTGCAAATCTCAGTTCAGTTTGTCTATGGAATTTCTGTAGGTTTGGTCCATTAACAGGTTCAACAATTCTTGTCAAATGAACTTCACCTGCCCATGGACAGAATCCCCTCTCGGTAAAGGTTCACTTTAAAACCATCTCATTGTCCTTATTTGCACTCACAGAAACAGTTGGATGAATACAGCAGAACAGCACTATTGCTACTGGATAGTCAGTGGAGACAGATGTAGAGAGTCTGGGTTTGCTCTGGATCCAGAGCTTAAGACTGTTTTCAGATGGTAGCTTGCTCATTTTCGGAAGAACTTCAGATAAATCACAGCACCTAGAATGGCCAACTCCATTAAAATGATGACACCTAACAGCAACTTGTTCGTCACAAGCCTAAAAGACAAAAAAGAAGGAAGTCAACAATAAGCAGAGGCTGTTCATTGTTCCACAAGCATTTACAGAAGATACTGATCATCATCACTGATCATTTGACTTTATCACATTTAAGTAAAATACAGCAGGACTGCGTAGAGAAAACTGCTGCCACTTCGCTGGATTAGAAATTAGCTAAATAAATTTTAATTTAAACATTCAGAGTGATGTTATTTGAAACGTATCACCAGTAAAACTGCAACGATTAGTTGATTAATCGATTAGTTGATCGAGAGAAAAAACATTTCAATAATGGAATAATTGTTTTAGTCATTTTTAAACAAAAATGCCAAACATGTGCTGGTTCCAACTTCTCAGATGTGAGGATTTGATGCTTTTCTTCGTCATTCATGATTGTAAACTGAATATCTTTGGGTTTTGGACTGTTGGTCGAATAAATCAAGACATCTGAAGACTGCAGGAAATTATACTAGGCATTTACTAACATTTTATAATTCAACAATTAATCGGTTAATAAATATAATTGTTAGTTGCAGCCCTAATCACCAGTATGTCATTCAAAAATATGTTAATTAGCCAATCAAAATTAATTATTCACCAAATCCATGTTTTAGTGTAATCAGTGTGCACCATTTTGTCTTGTTAATGTTAACAGGAGTACAATACAGCATACCATCATAAAAGCTACAGAAACAACAGGACCTCACGTTCAATGAAAGAATATATCAAACTCGAGAAACGTACATTCAGCATTCAATCATTTAGTGCGTTGATAATAAAGAACAAGATGTATAACTTAATTACAATTAAATCTATAACCTGTTCAGGAGTAGCACTTACCGCCGTGCCATGGCACGAAGAATTTTTCTACTTCGACTGAGGTTTTCTCCAGTATTCACCAACTACCAAATAAACAACAGACAGAATAGATTTAACAACAATCAGAATAGATTTACTTCTCCCAATGTAGACGTAATCCAACTAATATAAATCGTATTGATCCAAACCTGAGCTGTACCACCTGTTTTCCCCCTAAACTAAGCATAACTGCTGGATTGCTTTCAGAAATGTTATAAAATATAAGAAACTGAACCAAGTGACTGAAATATCTAACATACAGAATCTACCCTAAACGGATTAGAACTAATGCAGCATCACAACCTCATCCTGTACAGTATCATAGTAACAATTCACAGCTCACTCTGTTTCTGGTGCGGTCCAGCTGTTCCCTCTGCTCTCCCAGCTCCTCGATTATATCTGTGCCGATGTGCTCCGTCTCATTGGCGATGCGCTGACTTCGTTCAATACTCTGGCTGGCATTGTTCAGAGACTCTGTGCCCTGGAGCAGCAAGGCTCTCTGGGACTGCAGGTGTGTCTGCATAGGTGGGCAAAAATGTCAGAGCCAATCAGGGTAAATTACACTAATTTTGATAGAAAAAAACATTTACAAGAGAAAAAAAATCCATTCTCAGATACTCTTACTCCCTTAGAAATCAATTAGTTTTGTTGGGTTATTTTGAAGTGAAATTTCCTACTTTGTGTGCCATATTTTCCTCAAACTTCTACTTAATTTATTTCCCCAGAATTTGTTTTTACTGATTCTTGTTTTCAATCTGTGAGACTGACGACCAAAGCGGACATTTTCCAATGATATTTTAGACAGCTGAAACGTTTCCTGCTTTTAAACTTCCTTGTACAATCAGCCACGATTTACAGGAATAAAGAAATATTCCACAAAAAAGACTGTGAATCCAGAAATACAAAGGACTTAGCCTTAAGCTGCATTGTGACATAATAAAGGTGTTCATACAAATATTGTAATATTGCAAGCAATTATACAGACACGTAAGGGGTCTTTGTTTTGTTAATAACTAAATAATGAGATGCACTATGCTCAAACAGCAGTCCTGAGTCCCACACTCACACTTTGTTGATTGTGTGATGAATAGATGCCATGATGACTTCCTTCCAGTGGCTGGGAAGAAGAACCAAAGCCAGGAGTAGAGTTCTTCATGTCCCTCTGCAGCTTGCCCAGATCCCGGTGGTACAGTCGCAGCTTTGTACTCATAGCATTTCGGTGGGAGGAAGGGGCAGCACGCAGCTCTTCTTGCATTCCTTGTAACTGGAGACAGACAAGATAATTGTTTTGTGTAATTCCAGATAAAGAAGTAAGATCTTTCTCTGTAACGTGCTCGTAAACACATTAACGGTGACACATCCATACAGACTACACTGACGGAACAACTACTGGATTTGGTAATGTTATAGTGATATCTTGACGTATAAAAGTTAAACTGTCAAATCATGTTCATGGAATTTCCAAAGAGATGAATGGGAGGAAAGACAAGAAGCAGAGGTCACAACTCAATCTTTTTTTAATCCCTTGATACCAAAGGCAAAATGGGCCAGTTTCAACCAGTTTCTCACTAGTTTCAATACCAGTGGTGGGAAGTACATTTACTCAAATACTGTAGTAAGGTACAATTTTTATGTACTTATACTTTGCTTTTAGTATGCTACTTGATACTTCTAGTCCACTACATTTCAGAGGGAACATAAAGTACTTTTACTCTACATTATTTTATAGCTATTGTTTATATTTACTTTGCAGAATGATGTTTAACATATAAAATATATTTTAGTCTATAAAAAATGATGCACACTAACTACTAACAGCATATACAGAGAGGTGCTGATTCAACTTTATGTGTATCTATATCATTCGACAGCACGACAAACTACAGCCTCCAAAATGACTACAAAGTTGAATCAACACTTCTCAAACACAGTTTTAAAAAACTCTGAACATTATAACCATGAAGGTGGGATTTATTGCTGTGTATTTGAATGCATTAACTGAGTGTTTAAGGACAGTAAAAAAGTACCCATTCTGCATATTACATAATTTACTCTTTTTACTTTAGTAAATTTAGTCTTGATCCTTTCGTACACATTGCTGATAATATTTAGTACTTTTACTAAGGCAATGAATGCAGGACTTTTAATTTCAATACTTTTACATTGAGGTATTGTTACTTCCCCCACAGTTAAAAACAAATATGTTTATTTCAAAGACTAAACATGTCACAAATAAAGTGGGGCATTTTAGTAAGTTACTAATAATAAGAAATATTATGTGTCAGCATCTTAAACCGTTGAAGTTGTACTGTGGTTTATAAGCAAGTGAATAGTGAAAGCAGGCTGTGTTTTGCATGAAGCCGTTTACTTCAATAATGTTAAATACTACATGTAGCTTTATTAAAGTTCGTATCTAGCAGATATAATTTCCAAAACAGATAAACAGGGGAGCAGCTCACCACTTCCTCAGCCTCCCCCTGCCTCTCATCGAAGGTCCTCACCAACCTCTTCCTCTCCTCTGCGGATACAATACAAGTTCCCCTGTTTGTTAATTCAGTTACACAGTTAGCTAACGTCAACATTAGCTGGTAAAACAACAATATAACCTGTTTACCTCCGTGGCTTTTCAGGACTCTCTCTGGCATTAGCTTCAGCTCATCATACAGTGATCTGTAGATTTCGTGCAACTTCTCGAATTCCTCCGACGACATTTTGCATTAGCGGTTAGCTCGACTGCCTTTTCTTGAGAAACTACTTTGTCTTCTGCTGTAAAAACAAAAACAAAACACAACACCACTAATTACAATCACAACCGTGAGTTAATATAGTAGTTTTGCTTTGATGCTAATCACATCCCCGAGACTTTTCCGCATTATGGCCCCCGTGATCCAGTGCCTAAAACTCCAGAACAAAAATCAAACACAATCATGTTTCTATTTTTTTTTCACTAAAAAATAAAACAGGCTAAATGTTACATTCTCTAATAGGAATACACCGGACAAAAATAATGCCAAATCTAGGTAAAAACGATTTTAAAAAAACACCCCGATAGCAATTTTATTCAGGCGCTAAGCGGACAGCTTTCACGGCGCCTTCTGCGCTGTGAAATTAAGTTGTAAACACTACGATTGCTGTTGCTGCTACTAGTCTACTTACTAAACAATTTATTTTACTTATTTATTTAATTACACGTGAATGTAAAACTTGAATGTAAACGTATTTACTTGATAGTAATGAATAGTTATTGTTGCTAAACGCATAAGATCAAATAAGGTCCCTGAACTTGTAATTAATCAGTCTGATAATGTTATCCGATTCCCTAAAATTCCTAAATAAATTTTTTTGTATCGTGTTTGCCTGTGATAACAGGATTTGTCTTGCCATGCTAAAATAAATATATTTATATTTAATGGGCGCAATGTAAAAGAATAAAGACCTCGGGTAACCCTAATTTCTCCTCTGGCCAGGGCTGTAAAAGACTACAATCCCATGATTCCGTTCGCGATGCTACGCTCTGCACCCCTTTATGCTTTGACGTGCTCAGCTGTTCTGTCTACAGAGCAGTGGCATCCTGCTGGAGGAGACCAGAAACGCGCACATCCGTGGTATGATGTTGCTTTTATTAATTGTCGCGGGCCTCGGAGTGGTGACGTTACTGGTGATTTTATTCGCACCACATATAAGGTAAGCAGCAATTAATACGCCGCCATTCATTCTCATATAAATGCAGTGTTTTACTTGGTTGACAGAGCATTTACATTGCAGTTAATGCGATGGGGTTCATTTACATTATAAAAAACACTGTCCGCCCACTTAACCCAGCTGATCGTCATTTTAAACGTCATTTTTTTTCACCTGTTATTTCACACGAGGCTGAATGATTTTCTAGGCAGAAAATCATTCATACAGAATGATGGAGCTGTGGGAGTTCTCGCACAGAGATGAACCGGGAGTCTTCCATCTGAGCTGCTCGGGCCTATCAGGAGGCTGAGCGTGGGAGGAGTTATATCTGTATGCATTACTCCGACAGAGCTATTGGTTATGGGGCGGCCCTGCTCAGTGGCGTGGGTCGTATGACTTGACGCTCAGTACAGTTCATTATCCAAGTTTCTCTGTGAATAATTAAGCCAGGGTGTCCATATGTCCAATTCTAATGAGGACATAACTTATACTGATTGAAGAAGGGGCTGCTAGTCATTCAAATTCTGCTGTAGTTCAGTGTCTCTGGTGTTAATCAGTGGTCATTGTGTGTTAACAGAAAGTATGCAGCAGGTGGAGTGTGCAAATCCACAGCTAATCTGGATGGGAAGACAGTCCTCATCACTGGAGCCAACACAGGGATTGGGAAGGAGACTGCCCTGGACCTGGCAATGCGAGGTGACTTCTTAATCTACCCTTTACAACAAACAGTAGTGTCCTCTGTAGGGCTAGGCAATAAGATTGAAATCAGTACATTTAAAGAATATTTTATGTCCCATATCATAATAATATAGTAAATGTACACAAAATGACATGAAATAATCAAACAGATGTTCAGTGCAATGAACTTTACACTGTTAATGCATTACATGAGACAAAACTCTTAATATATGTAAAACAAAAACTTCAATAACTCGTTTCTTTCATTTTTAATCACAATTTGCTCAAAATAACTAATTTGGGAAACAGAATTTTATAATATGATGTCACACATCTTCACTATATGATTCATCCAAAACTCAATCAATGATGATACTGAATTATTGCCCAGCCCTAATCTTCTTGACATGTTACAGTTGGAAGAGCAGAGGTGTAAATAATAAAATGAATGATGGCTGAATTCCATTTAGCTGCTTCAGTTTCAGGGTCCTGGCATTGTTCATGCTGGCTCACTTACCCCTTTTCCACCAATATGGAACGGGTTTCGTTCCAGTTTGTGCACTTAATTTTGAACCGTTCGGAGCATTTCGACGAAAAATAAATTGGTTCGGAACCCAAAAAGATGGTTCCCAGCTGGAACCAAAAAATAGCAGGTTTTCCTCGACTGGAAGTGCAAACCGTGACGACATCAGTGGGCGTGTCATATTCTACAGTTTGGAAAGAGAGGATGGAGAACTATGGTAATAGTCTTCTACGTCTTCTTACCATTAATAGTTGGTCCATGCTTGTTTAAAACAAATATCTGTAAAAACAGAACAAAAGCTTGCAGGTAATCAATGCGATCCGCCATCTTGCTCCTACTGTTTACTTCGTTGTGCGTTGTGCAACGCCCTCCATTGATGACTCATCCTTGATCACAATGGTTCCATTCAAAACTGGTGGAAACACGGGCTGCATCGCTTGATAGCACCAAGGCTCCAAGAATCCTGAACGGAACCGGTTCAAGAACCAGAGCTAATTTAGTGGAAAGAGGGCATCTGTGAAACTGTCATGGCTTATAGGGACACTTGAATAGAACAGAGCCATCGTTAATGTTATTAGTAATCTGTGATTTTCCCACTATATCACAGCAAAAACTAAACGTGCCTATAGCACACAAGGGTACCCAAGGAACTTAAAAATATATTTGAGGTGCGGCAAGAAACCCTTTACATATGATAAGGTTACTCAAATATCCAATTGGGTACTCAAAGAACTTAAAATTACACTGAAGGTGCTTCAAGTAACCTTTCCATAAGATGAGATTCCTGGAAGAACCCTCGACAACCTATAAGCTCCTGCAGGAACCTCTGACCACCACAGTTGGTTCCAGCAAGCACTTTTCTTCAGCTCACAGCTTCTGGAGGAACAGAAGTCTAGACCAAAGACCACCTTCAGTAAACGGAAACATCCTCCATCCTCTCTTCTATGAAATAATGTAGTTTATATTTTGTTCATAGTTGCTTATTTTTCACATGACAGGGGCTCGGGTGATTATGGCATGTCGAAACGTGGCAAAAGGAGAGGAGGCTGCGGCCAGTATACAAGCTGCGTATCCCAAAGCACAAGTGGAGGTTCGAGAGCTCGACCTGGCAGACACCTGCTCTATACGAGCCTTCGCACAGAAATTCCTGAGAGGTAAGCACAGAGTAGCTGTTTGATACTCACCTACCTACAGAGCCCTGCTTTGTTGTTATTTAGCTCCCATGTTTCTTTTTTTTTTGTGATGTTCTTCAGAGGTCAACCACCTTCATATCCTTATCAACAACGCTGGGGTGATGATGTGCCCCTACACAAAAACAATTGACGGCTTTGAAATGCATATCGGAGTCAATCACTTGGGTAAGACTGCGCTGAAATTTACTCGAATCATTGAAGAAATCAAAAACCTTAAACAGAGACTGAAAACCTGACAGATCAAGATTCATCTTTTGGATCAGAACTTTATGTGCACAATTAATCAGCCTAATCAAGCAAAAAAGACTGATGTTAAGGCTACCAATCCTAACCTTTTATTTACTCTACAAGCTAGGACATAATGTAGATGAGTTGTAAACATAATAGTCATTCACCTGTAGTTTTAGATTCACATTTCACAATCATAATTTGGGGTTTCGATTATAACTCAACCTGCTTTTGGATCCTGACAGTCTTTAAAAAAAGAACTGTTTTACAGTTTTTTAGTGGTGAGTAAAATGTGGTTGATTGTGAGGTTATCTGATAAGACAAAGATAAACTAATTTCAAAACCTTATATTTCTGTAATAGTTTTAGCCTGATGTTTTCACTCACATCTGTCTAATGCTTCTTACTGTAGCCAACTAACCCATTTAAATGGAAAATGCTAGCTATAAAATGCAAGGTAAAATAAGTTAAAGTAGGTTTACACTTCATTCATTCTTGGTTGACAGGATCTCTTGTTCACCCAGAAAATACTATAGTAAATAAATGCAAAAACAAGACTGTGTGTGTTCTTCTTCTTACTTCTGGTAGGGCACTTCCTGTTGACGTCCCTCCTTATCGGACAGCTAAAACGCAGTGCGCCGGCCCGGATCGTGGTGGTCTCATCTCTGGCACACAACTTCGGCTGGATCCGTTTCCACGACCTTCACAGCCAGGGGAGCTACAACAGCGGATTAGCGTACTGCCAGAGCAAACTGGCAAATGTGCTCTTTGCCAGAGAGTTGGCGCGTAGACTCAAAGGTACACAAACAAACACACAAAACATGGGAGAATGGACAGGTGACCTGCTCTGCTCTGGTAAACAGAGTAGTAACAGAGAGCAACAACAATGTTGCTGTTTCAAGAAGAAGTGCACAAAAGTTTATAAAGTGTAAAATCATAGAAGTAAATGAAGGGCTCTCCACTGAAATGTGACACACATTATTAATTTCTCAGTATTTAAAAAAAAAACAACACAAATGGTGCATCCTCTACTTTCAGCATTTTGTAATCAGTCCAATAATCAGCCTGATAGTGCAGATTAGAAAGAGGTAAAAATGTTGCCCATAGTGACTTAGGTCTGTTGTCCTCTCAGGCACCAACGTGACCGTGAACTCAGTCCACCCGGGGACGGTGAACTCTGACCTGACCAGACACTCGACTCTCATGACGATATTTTTCACCGTCTTCTCCACGTTCCTAAAAACCCCACGGGAAGGAGCACAGACCAGCATCTACTGTGCTGTGGCAGATGAACTGCACTCAATCTCTGGGAAACACTTCAGGTAGGTGACAACAAGCATTTGTTAGGTTAATTTGCTAATTAGCACTAAGGGCAAAATACAGATGAGGCTGATGGAAATGTCGTTTAGATTTGATGGTATTTGTCAATAAACCGAAGAATTGGACAAATTAAAATTTTGACCTGATGAAGGATGCTCAATAAAAAGTCAGAGGATCACCAAAGTTATTACAATTCATCCTGAAGGGTTTGTGTTTGTGTACATATTGAGTCATTTTGTATCTGTACACATAGGAGCTGCCTATGAGATTGGTTTGACTAATGAGCTCCTTGAACCTACTCAAAGCATATGCATCACCAGTCAGCAAATAGCATTAAAAAGAAACATACAAAATGACTCAATATGTACACAAACACATGTTTGTGTACATATGAAAGTGTTGTGATGCTGCCCATATACCTGATGAAGGTCGGACAGACGCAAATGTTGTAGTCAAGTAGTTTGCTGAAATGACGTGGGGAAGTTACCCTCTGGAACCAGAGCCACTGAAAATAGGGGCATACTAAACACTACAGTATCATCATGCACAAGGTCCTTTGAAATTCTAGTTTGAGATCTTCAAAATGCTATCAGAAAAGTAAGAACCTATACACAAAAACAGAGAAATGGGTCATCTTAAGCCATGAAATGTTAAAGTTGAATCATTGAACAGAACAAATGAGTCAGGGGGACAGCATACACCGATCAGCCATAACATTATGACCACTGACAGGTGGCACTGTAACGAGATAATCAATGTTCCTCACTTCACCTGTCAGTGGGTGGGATATGTTAGGCAGCAAGTGAACATTTTGTCCTTGAAGTTGATGTGTTGGAAGCAGGGAAAAATGGGCAAGTGTAAGGATGTGAGCGACTTTGACAAGGGCCAAATTGTGATGGCTAGACGACTGGGTCAGAGCATCTCCAAAACACACGTTTGTGTACATATGAAAGTGTTGTGATGCTGCCCATATACCTGATGAAGGTCGGAAAGACGCAAACGTAGTCAAGTAGTCTGCTGAAATGACGTGGGGAAGTTACCCTCTGGCACCAGAGCCACTGAAAATAGGGGCGGGCATGTTTCAGCTCTACTTGTTTCGTTACACATTAGCTTTTCACAATCCTTATCATTAGTTTCTTGTAATTCTGTCTATCTAGGAGATAAGCATCATTGTAAGTCGCCACAGATAAAAGTGATGATTCAGAGTGTTTAATTTACTGAAAATTTAAACATACTGTAGGGCAAAAAAAGACATAAGAGGCAATTTACCTTGATTTTGCTATCTTACAAGCACAGCTAGCCCCTTTTTGTAAAATCAAACATGTATCTTCAGTAGCTCAAACAAGCAGTTCCTTGTTTCTGCCCGGGTCTGTCCTTCCCAAAGTGCTGACAGATCAAATAAATTATAATACTAAACACTATCATAATGCACAAGGTCAAAGAGAAGCGTGATCGCTGCGCCCAGAGTGATGACTCACACCATCATTAGCCCTTATGTAATAATCATTCCCCCTCCTTTCATTTCAGCGACTGCACCCCTGCCTTTGTTGCCCCACAGGGAAGAAGTGAGGAGACAGCGAGGAGACTGTGGGACGTCAGCTGTGAGCTTCTTGGTATCGAGTGGGACTGATTCAACTTTTAACCGCCATCCATCTCACTTCTCAAAGGAGCCCTTATTCTTTCGGTTATCATTCATTTCATTACGGTTTCAATGTCCTGTACTTTGAACGTTTCTTACCTAATAAGCAGTCAGGTAATACTGTAAGAGGTAATATAATGTGAAGTTGCTTTTTTGTGTAATAATGCAGCAATTACATTATAATAACTTGAGCTCCTCAAACCAAAACCACTCAACTGTATTATCATGTAACCACAAATAACTTTTTGACTCTATATTTTTGTGACACAATGTGAATACAGTGTAGGCAAAAAAGCAACTTGATGTATTGTTATGCTGTAGGATACTGTGAAGGGTCAAGCCAGGGTAAATGACCAGCATCTTTATCAAATATTGTGTTTTATGATTTCTCCAGAATTTGCAGCTAAATTGCTTGACTTTTGTGCCAGCGTTTCTAAACAATTGCAGGGGTTCTTACAGTGTTTCCAGGTTGATTTAAAAAAAAAGAGTAAACTATCTACTACTAGTGAGCCATTATTACCGCTTGAATGGCGTAAATGTATTTTGTGATAATTGTAGTAAATGTAGGTTATAAGAAGGTTTTTCTATTTTAACCAAATCAGAGATAGAATCATGTCATTGCAATATTTGCAAAGGATTTTTTTCCATCTGCATTGCCAAAAACTGCACATTCCTGGAGGAACTACAGTTTTACATTTATAAGGATCTCCCTACTCATGTTTCCTGCTCAGCATTCACATACAAGGTTGCCAAGAGTTTACATTCTGTGTTTTATACAAGTGAAACATGCCTTTTACTACACTTACATTCATGTTCAGAGTTGAATGTTTACATATGATGTAAATAAAAGGAAATCTTACTATAAGGGCGCTTGTATTAATCCTTTGAAATTCTACTTTGAGACAAAAAAGAGAAATGAGTCATCTTAAGCCATGCAATGTTAAAGTTGAATCATTGAACAGAACAAATTAGTCATATTTGATCACAGTTATTCACTTTCTTGCTGAGAGTTAAGTTAGAATATTGATACCACTTTCGTGTCTGTTTGCTAATCATGAAGCGAAGGCTATCAGCTGGCTAACTTAGCTTAGCATAAAGACTGGAAAGGGGGAAACAGCTAGCCTGGCTCTGTCCAAAGGTTACAAAATCTCCAGTTAGCCTGGCTAACTGTGACTCCGCTTCCGGTCTTTATGCTAAGCTAAGTTAGCCGGCTGGTGGCAGTAGCTTAGTGGCATCAATCTTCTCATCTAGCTAACTAACTAAAGGCAAGAAAACGAATAAGTATATTCCCCAAAATGTCAAACTTTTCCTTTCATTTCAAGAAACTGGGCAGCATTGAGCTCAATATTCCATATTTTTGTATTTTAACATTTTTTTATTGTTTCATTTTCATTTTATTTTACAGGGGATGAAGAAATCAGTTACATTTCAAAATCATTAGTCCCTGCACCATCATATGTTACAATTTTTACCAAAAGAAGTTAATTCATTTAAACTCACTAAGTATAAAGTGCGGCAGTGAAGAAACAGTCCAAGTTAAGGAGGATTAGAGTGCAAGAATGTTGTACGTGTGCATCTCAGAAGTCTTCTTTAGATCTCTTGCAGATCAACACTTATTATCACAGTAGGATTTGTCAGTCTGTCTTAGGTGCAGCAGAGGGAAGCAAGACAAAGGGACAACATATATCTCCTCTAAATAAAGATGTACTTCTTGACCATGTAATCAGAGTTGCTCTGAAATACACATTCCAGTACCCTTGAAGAGGCAGCTTCAGATTATTCACGTAAGTGTAACAATGGTTGTTTTGGCCAGCAAAAACAAAATTCCAAGAAGAACAAGAGAAACATATGGCAAAAGTCCCTTTTTTTAAAACATTATTTGACCGATTATCTGTGTAAGTTAACCATTACAGATCCCATGAGAACAAAGTGAAAAGCATGATATAAAATTAGCAACACTGGGTAACTATTACCAAAACAGGTAACAAGATGAGACATAAAAATCATCCATCCAGAGACAAAACTAATGACTAGAGTTGATTTTCTGGATAATTAATAATCTTGATCTATAAGTGGGTCCCTTTCTGTATCCAACCTAAAACGTGTCTTGTAAATTTCTAAACAACATCTTAAATGCCCGTAAATATTTTAAATTCTGTTTGATATTAATTTCCCTTACCAAAAGGGAATATACCCTGAACGCTGGCCATAAAATGTGCTACACAACATCAGGTAAAACAGGTAAACAGGATTACAAAAACAAGATTCTACTTTTTTCAGTTTTTTCAAGGATTAAACATGTACCGTTCTTGGCGGAGGACACCCTCATTACATTTATGTCTGAGTAAAAACCTTATTCACACACAGAGACAATAAGGACATAAAAATGAAGAAGAAGAAAAAGCAACACATTTACCAAAGGCCTTCCAGTCTGTTAAAGATATGTTCCCTTTTGGCTGAGGTAGGAGATTAATCTTAGTCAAATACTGAGTTACAGATGTGCTTCTATTGCGTGAGAATGATTGGATCATTTACATTGCAGTTGGGACTTTTGTTATGTAACAGTTGTTGCAGCAATATTGTTCCCTCCCAAAGACTGTACAGCCAAATATTTCAGGAAGGTAAGTAAAGCACAGTGGTGATTCAAACACAAAGAGCAAGTGATCATCAGGGTTTCTAGATGTTTCCACTGAAATAGAAACGTATATTACTTATATTATAATATTCTGCAGCGGAGGACCACACAACATGTAATCTGTGCAACTCCTGTTACGTACAATGTGCGGTCATATTTATCTGAAAGCTTACTAATCCTTCACCTCCCCACACATCTGTGTTATGTGAGAAACCCTGGATCCTCTTATTTGCGCTTCATTCTGTTTTTACGCGCTGTACGTGTAATCCCTTGTTATGCCGACTGTGCCTTTACCTGGCACTGGGTCGGCCCTGGCGCTGCTGAGATGACTTGTTGTGGTGTTCATATAGCCACTGGCGACAGATATTCAGCATCACCGAGTCCTGTGCTCCCTCTGCAGCCTCAAGGACATCCTGGACCAACGGGCCGGCCCGGCTCGGCTCCAGCTTCACCGCCAGCAGGTACGCTGGTCGCAGTTTACTGCACAGCAGGTAGGCTTTGATCTGCAGACAGAGAGGGATGATGTGATGAGAATTAGACCATCAATGGTTTGTACTTTTATACGAACTGTCTGGTGTTTCTATAAACACTGATTTCAGAAGAGAAGAAGATAATTCTGCTGGTTTGGTCAAACCAGTGGCCTGATAAGAGGACAAAAATAGGAGGAAAGCGTGAACGATGACTCTTACAAGAAGAATAGCTGGCACTCAACCAAAGTGAACTGAGAAGAGGGTAACTGTGATTTCTGTATTTGTAAGAAATGGCGTTAGGCAAGAAAAGCAATAACAGTGACAGGCAGAGAAGAAAGAAAATGCAGTGCAGTCAGTTTCACACTACCTTGCTTTCTGTGCTCTTGGCCTCTAGAATGAGACTTTCCAGCTCCTTGGCCTAAATCAGATAAAGGACAATACAAGCCTTCATGACAAAACAGACAACATGGAGCCAGATCATGGTCATGCGATTTGTTATCATAGTACACTCATTGTGTATTTTAATTCTGCGATATTCAAAAGGTTTCTTTCACTCACATCTGCTGGTGCCTTATCTGCAATGGTGACACAGCTGAGGATGAGGGCATCGCAGTCGTTTTTGGTGGCGGTGCCTGATTCTCCGACACATTTGAGCAGCTGCCGCACGGCTCCATACTGCCTCTGGCGGACAAGCCTTTGGCCAGCCCGCACGTAAACCGCCTGGGCCTCCAGCTGGAAGTCCTGAGCCAGGAAGAGAGGGAGAAAGAGAAGACAAACACTTTGAAACTTTTATATGGAAAACCACTGACCAGTAAACATATGTTGTTTGCCCTTTGAGGTGTGATTTGTGATTTTGGGCAATACAAATAAAATTCACATGACTATGTATCTTCAATGTGTCTGATTTGTGTTGTTGTATTGCATTTTTTTGTACAGTGAGTTAATGAAAGCTTACTGGCTTAGTGTTTTGCCTGTTGACATCAAGGTTATAAAATTATATGAATTACTTCTTCCATTACAGCTGGACAGAGGGATGTGGGGTTTTTTTAGGTTCTGGTTGTTTTTTTTGGTCTGTTGTCAGGATATTTCAGGATATTGCGTTCTGGATGGATTTACAGGGGAAATTTGTCATGGTGCAAGGAAGAACTGATTAATGGTGACAAATGTAATATGTTGGCAGAGGTATGCACCCTTAAATTTAAAAGGAGAACAAGAGCTTAATCAGAAAACATTGCAAAGATCATCTTATATACAACACACCTGTATGACTCTATATGCAATGCCAAATCCCTCCTCTATGTTTTTTCCTCCGAGCATCACCTGCAATAATACAAATTAAACAAACGTGTGATTTTATGATAAACGCTCAAACAGAATGTTCTTAAATCTATTGAAATATAGAAAATAATCTCAGACATTTACTATTTTTACATTAATTACACATATGTTTTTAATGAGTTCAACTTAAACATATTCAACAATGTTATCTGGATTTCTATAAACCATTCTTTTTTACTCCTTATTTTATCACCGGTAAAAAACTTTAAGGCCTCAAAATATATGTAAATATATGATATTTGCAAAAGTTTTTGTCCAAAGCGACTTAAAATAAGCCGATTCAAACAACATAGGAGCAAGAGCAAGGTATCATCCAAAATTAAGAGTTTATCCCTTTTATACAAATACCTAAAAGCATGTTCAGTGCTACAGTACAAGTGCTTAGAGATGTTTTGTTTGTTTTTTCGACCTTTCACATACCTCCCACATCTCTAATCCGGGTTTTTAACACATGAATAACGTCAGCAGTAAGGTAGGGGATCATCTTAACAAACTTAATCTATGTTAAGTGGATTATAGATTTTTAAGTACAGGAATTTAAGTACTAGGATAAAAACAACCGGAACCTCACCTTGCAGGCAACCTCAACTTTCATGGGGTTTCCTCCAAACAGTGTAGGTGGTGAGCTGGATCCAGGGGAGCATGGTGTACTGGTCTGTGGAGCCTTGGAGGAGGCCGCAGTCTCACAGCGGTGGAGGAAACGGGTCACCTCCAGCTGAAGCTCAATTGTGTTCATGTGCCTAATGAAAATAAGACAGGAGAGGTCCATACAAGGCCAAAAAGTCTGTTTGACAGGTAGCAAACATGTATGAAGCAAAAGTGGTAGTAATGGCGCACAAAAATAAAAACCCCACGATTGAATTACACTTTCTTAATCAATTCTGAAAAAGAGGCATAAGTTTAGATTCATTTCCATCCCATTAATTGAAATAAGGACATATTAAATAACCTGGAAACGTCACTGGACGACATCATCTTCCTGAATGAGTTGACCTGAGACTTTCTCCTCCCCACACCCCGACCTTGCTGCTCCTGCAGGTATGTCCTCAGGTGCTCTTTGGCTCTGACCAACCAGCGCTGTATGAAGGTCAAGGTCAAATTTAAGGTCAAGGGCAGTCTCAACTCTCTCATATAAGCAGGGAGATTTTTTAAAAGTTCTGCCAACTGCATAACTGTGGAAAAAAAACAAAAAACAAAACAGAGCTATACCTGCTGTTCTCCCAGCTGTAGGTACGAACTGGCTCCATGTGTGAAGAATCGGATACAGGTCATGGCTGCACGTACGTGATCCTGTCCAGGTAAACAGCATTTTACATATTACTAAAAGGGTATTATTTGATCATCTGTAAAAAATCTAACATCATCACAAAATCACTCTCTGATGCTAAATTATAAACTTAAAACAAATGTAAATTCTTTGTATCTTGTTCTTTTTTTGGTATTTTTGCCTTCATTAGATTGACTGTCCAGAGCAGTGGTTCCCAACCTTTGGGGTCACAAGATGAATCTAATAGGTTGCGAAATAATAAAAAACAAAACTATGCTACACAAAATTTTTTCTTTTTCAAGAATTTCTCTCATCTTTGCCTTTTCCCTGCAAAATATTGTAAAGTTTTACCTCTTTAGGTTTCAGGCATAGCTTTGTATTGAGGGTTCCACAGGTTTAACCTATAATTTTATAGTACACGTCTTAACCACTAGGCCAACAGGATGCCCCACATTTTTCAGGTGTGCCTAAAGGTGTTGTCAGGTGTGGTCAGTTGACTAAGGCAGTTACTATAATAGACTATTTACCTTTGCTTTCTGGGATTCCGTCAAGCCAAGAAGCTCACCACTGTCTTTTCACTTTCAAATGATAATTAAAATCTAAAATTGTTTCAACAAATCTTATAAAAAAAGATTAGATAGAGAGACTCAACCATCATGAACTGCTGAAGCTGGTAGAGAGTGTTGTAGTATCCCCGCCGCTGCAGGAACTGGCAGGAGGCGATGATATAGCGGCTGCATGTTTCCAGGCCGGGGTCAAGTTTTTCCAGTATCCCCTGTAGCATGCCAAGACGCCCCCGCTCCAGACTGGGCTGCAACACACCCTCTAGAAAAACCTCCTCTGGGCAGGCCTGAGCCAGGATAAAGTAGAAAACCATATGTCAAACTTAAATAAAATAGAAGCAATGGCACGTGCAGCAGCTGTTTCAGACAAGGAACATCGACTACATCATGATTAAACTGTCGTCTTAGAATAAGAAAGTGCAAAGTCATAATCTGTGGTTAGTTTATTGCATGTCTGTACTTGAGCGATACACTTAATACACAGCTTGTTTCTTTGGTACAAACAGGGTACTAAAGTGGACCTTGTTGCCATTTTTGCACAATTAAAAGTGAACCAGGGCTAAACCAAAGTCACATGGATTTTGAGATCTTGGCAACAGAGGGGTGTCAAATCATATGTGAAGTTGGGTCAGATGATCTTCTGACTCCAGACAAACTACACCACAAAAGAGGATTAAAATTTCTACTTTCAGGCGCACACCAAGTGCCATTTATTGTTCTGACTTTTCCGCTTAAATTAAACTAAATGTTTACCTAATTCCAAACCTGCTTAAACTTCTTTAGGATCTAAAAGTCTTGTGCGTCAAGCTGAACGTGTTGAAAAGCTGAAAAAACTGAGCCTCACCTTGTTGAGCAGATATGTCAGGGCCTCCGTCATGCAGTCATGACGCATATAGAAGCTGATCAGTGCCAGGTGAGTGCCATATGTGTTCAGGTAGTAGAGACACTCCCGGTGGAGGCTGCCGCTCTGTGTCTGACCCTCTGGTCGATCCACAGGACCGGCCTCGCACAGTGCGTCCTCCAGCTCCCGCAGGGACGCCAAGATGTCCTCACCAAAAGACTGACACAGACACAGGAACACACAGACGACATCACACACGAGGTCAACAATTTATATGTGCACATAAGCAAATGTGAAAAACACCTTTTGAGTCTAACTTAACATTATACAACATAAAGCTTATTGTAGTGGTGCTTTTATCCAAAGCCCAGTATGATAAGGTCAGATTCAATAGGTGTCACTGAACCACTACCAGTAGTTCCTGAAGAATACAGAACCACATATACTTAATAAAGCTGCTCTCTCACTGGAAACTCCCATGTATCTTGGCCAATAGAAACCACACATACTGGAACTTACTTGCTTCCACTTGAAGTTACAAAACAAACAAAACATGGGAAATTCCTAAGGTGTCATGTACCAGAGCAGGGGGTGTCAAGTCTTGCACGGTCTGTATGACTTCACAGTGTGTGCACACGAGAGGAGTAACTCTACGTGACTTCTACTGTTATTGCAACATATACTGTAGAAAGATATATAAATGGACAAAAGTGGAAACTATATATATATATATATGTGTGTGTGTGTGTGTGTGTGTGTGTGTGTGTGTGTGTGTGTGTGTGTGTGTAAATGGGTTTTTAAGAAAGATGTGAATTTGTTAAGGTTATAGCTGTTGTGATGTATGTGGGTTTCACTGTTACATTGTGTTACAAGTGTATTTACAAGGTAAGATCACACACCACCTACTACTGCAGGAGGAAGTATTTGGCAAGTTTTTGGGTTTTTTTGCAAAAAACAGTCAGTATAGTTTGGTTGGTAAGTGCATGAAAGACGTTAAGCTTGTGTTAAGAATGTTATACAGTGCAGTACTCATGTAGGATAAATTACAGTAATTACAAAGGGCGAGCATGACACAGCCCAGCACATCTTTTCTGTTACTGTATGGGCTACATTGGAGGCCTTAGACACTGCAGAAGTGATGCTGGTTGGATCAAGAATAAGACATGACGTGTGTTCCTACCGTGGCGAGAGTGGGTTGTACATTGGTCTCCAGGTGCTTGACAACCTCCTGCAGCAGTAAGGGACCCAGGTTGAGCTGGTTGCGCTCCACTGGAGCCTTCAGGCAGCGGGCAAACTTCTCCCTCGCTCCTGAAAGGTTCCCTGCCTTGAGCGATGCCATCCCCCATGCCTGCCACACGCCGCCTGGGTCCAGGCCACTCTTGGTAGACACCTAGCATAGCAGCCAAACAACCAGTGACAATAAGAACAGCCATGGAATTTAATTTTCTGGGAGTCTGCACTGCCCAAACTACCCCAATGTTACAGGTAAGGATTTTAGACAACAGGTTTTCTGCACCAAGATGGTCTGAATGCTGTTTTAGAGACTCTGAAAGGATAAGAAATTGTGGTCCAAACACTGACTTATGGGCCACTATTCTAAAATATTCTGGCGTAAATATAATCCACTTTGAATCTTCTGAATGGCAGCACCAGTCAAAAACCTTGGCAGATTTTAATCTGACCTATTTAAATTCAGAACTGCTAGAAGCATAAACAGAACCGAGGTGGGAATGGTGTTTATATTGCATAATGATTGCAACATGACAATGGGAGTCATTGTACATGGCACTTAGTATTGATTGTATTTATCATATTTTTATAGTGCTTGCGTTTATCCATCCAGTAACTGCAGGTGAAGAGTAGCTAGTAGCTAAATCTAGCACAATGCATCACTTCTCTTTCTTTGAGATTAATATTTTCTGCACACACTGACAAATAAATGTAAAACAATACATAATTAAACCACCAACTGCCTCACCTCAACTGCTAGCTGGTAGTGCTCTGCTTCCAACAGCTGGTTACGGAGACGTGCGACAGCAGAAGTCTCCAGGATGTCATCCAGAGAGGGAATATATTTGTAATTGGCCGTCACTAGAATTTTAAGCACGTCTACTTTGCTGATGTAACTGTGGAAACAGAGAATAAATAAAAGTTGAAGCAAAACTGTGAAGCATCAAGTGTATGTGTGTTTGTGTGAGACAGATAAAGAAAGACTCACAGTCAGAGAGCTACTTCCATAATAGCTACAGTGCATGAGATCACTACACACGTCACAAGTAGTGACACAGTGTGGTTCACACATGCAGTGAGTATCAGTATTATTTAGATCTGTTGGAAGTCTTTTCAACATACTTCCTGTGGTTGACAACTCATCTGACATGACCTCAACTGTAGTGAACCTGACTCTAAAGCTGCAATAATCTATGTTTTAGATTAACAATAAATGAATGACTGTGTCCTTGTGAAAGGGGTCCCTTGTAGTGATGAACCCATAGAGAAGTATCATCCACCTCTGCAGCTCTACTGAACTGAGCTGAGCTCTTTTAGCTCATTAATTGGCTTTTTAATTAATTTATTTTTTACAGCAACTAATTGGTGAAGAAAGTCAAACATCTTGCAGCCAAAGAGTCACATTTTTCTCAGGAGTTGGTGGAGACCGAACCAAAGCTAAATGGCCGGTGAATATTGGCTTTATATGTGGTGTGGTGGTGACAATGCTGCTCTGTGTCTGCTGGGTATGCAAGAACACAGTTGTCTGCTAACATGTGAGCTGTAACAACTTTGTAAGGTGATAAAATGTCAGTGGTGCCTTCCTGTCAGCTTGTCTCCGAGTTATTCTGCCCACTGGTGGCTAATAATAGGTCTTTTTAACAGCAGACATTTTACATTTTGACTTGTGATAGTAGGAAAAGCCCAGGTGTTGCTAATAACAGTAACGACCTACTGTCACATGTCAAAATGTCTTCTGTGAAAAAGGCCTATAGATTAAGGCCTTAGATCCTGTACATACCAAGGTGTGGTCCACCCACGCAGGTGTTTTCACTTATGTTTGAGGTCTAACAAGACCTCTTTTGAGACTGTCTGAGCATGTACAGAGTGCACGTCTTGATTGACAGCCCACTCCTGTTTTGTTGTATCTGTCAGGGCGGGACAACTGTTATGTTATGTTGAAGTGTTTTGTCATTGACAAAAAAAACACAGGTAAATGTTACAAACTGTTTACATCACAGTGACCTACGGTTACATCTTACCTGTCACATAAGGCGAGATCCTGGCTACGGCCAACCTTAACAAACATGAGCTTAGCGCTGAACAGCAGCTGCTGCATGATGTCGGTGAGGAGGCAGGCGTCCACCTCTGGATTGGTCAGCTTACGAGACAGAGAGCGGCAGTGGCTGATGAGCTGATGACCACAGGCTGTCTGGTCAGTGTGCAGAGACAAGATCGCAACGCAGAGGTACGCACTGGGGGCCTTGAGGTTTTAGCAAAAGACCATGATTAGTCTTACTGTATACATGGGGTTAATTCTACTATGAGACAACTGAATTACAGTATAGTCTCCATCTGTCTGACTATTTAAAATGTAAGAAATAATCTCAACTGCACTCAATCATAAATACGATTTACTGTCTGAGACAAGTAACTAGAATGTATTTGTAGGGCATGGACCCTAATCCATAATGATTATTAGAGTAGCATTTTAGGAATTTAAGATTATGAAAGCACTACTGCTGTTGTACTTAATGCAAGTCATCTGCAATGAGCTGAAAATGGCTGATCCTGTGTAATGATGAAATGTTCAAATCCAGACCTGTTCATAGTAGAACTCGTTCTGCAGCAGCTGGTTCTCTACAGGGTTTGTGCTGAGTTGGAACTGCCGTTGGACCACTTCAGGCAGATGCAGCATCCCATCTAGAGCTTCCTCTGTGACCACAGGGCTTCCAGCCACTGCAGAGACAGAAGAGCAGAGCGAGACTGGGTTAAAGCTCATCATTAATGTACATTAGTGATTTGAGAATGGCGGCATTTTGGATATTCCAGGTGGCAGCAGGCAGGTTTTTTCAGAAAGCATGTATCAGGATTTTATACAAGGTCAATCCTACATCCTGCTTTTAGCAAAGAGGAAATAGTTTACATAAAAGAAACATCAAATTTCTGATGTTATTTTATTTACCTTCAGCTGGTTCCAGCTCATCGTCTGAACTGCAAACGGAAAAAAAAGAAAGCAGCAAAAATAAATTTTTAAACACAGTAACATGTCTGGTTTTATATGCAGCTACATCCTTTATTGCAGGGTTTCCACCATGCCCACCCCCTGCAAAATTCCATGACTTTTCTGAAACTTTAAAGTAAAGTCTGAGCATTTTTAAACCCCAAATTGTTTTTGACACTTAAAACTGATCTTAAAAGTGGTACAAGTCCGGTTTCCAATATAGTTGGATTTATTCCAGCTAAGTGCCCACATGCAGTAACTGACAACTACCTCTCAAATGCTCTGAATGTGCACAACAAGTTGTTAAATAAAACCTACTATCTTCTTTAGAAATCATGCTGTAAAGTTTCAATGACTTTCCATGACTACAGGAAACCCCTTAGTCTGTAAATAATATTATAAATAAGTAAGTAAGTAGTGTTGTTAAAAAATATTTTACTTGACAAGGGAGGTTTGCTAACTTACTCTGGGTGAAAGTAGGCGTAACACTGGTCACAGACTCTGACTTCATCCCGTGGGCCGCCCTCAATAAGCATCTTACGCTCTGAACACGCGTGACAAACCAGACGGCCACATCTGCGACAGTGATGCCGTCTGTTGAACTAAAAGAGGAGGAGAAAGCAAAAGACATAACCATCATTTACTGAGAAAACATAAGCATCAGATTTTATTATTTTTCTGACAACTAGTTTTAAAATCAACTGTCATGTTCCTCTCATTATAGTTTCCTTTCACTGTTTTGTTTTTCCCCACTCATTTTCAAGTTATGCAACATTAACACAGTTTACAGGTTACATTTCATAATTCAGTCACCTTACACTTTCTAATAATGTCATACGACTATCTGTAAAACACTATGCAAGATGAAAAACAGAAAATTGAAGGTAAGGTCATTTAATTTAATTTGAGTGTTGAAACAAATAAGTTACCATGTGGCATCTGGGTCTTCAAGAAAATAAGAAAAAAAAAGGCAAGGTAAGGTGAAGTGAGGTCGGATATTCTTTATTTGTCCCCATTGGGAAATTTGTTTTGGATTTTTATAAATAAATAATATATTTTATATTGTCAAGTACTTCTTTTTAATTTATGACAACACCTGTGAGTCACTGTCTTGCCCACTCACCATGGTGAACCTCTCACGCCGGCAGACCATGCACGTGTGCTGCTGGGTGTCAGGGACCCAGTCTTTGCGGGCTGGGGGTTGGTCTGGAGGCTGGAACTTGGCAGACGAGCGGCGTTTTCTCCCTGCTGAGCTTCGATCCCTATCCCTGTCTGTGCTGTTTGAGGAGGGGGTGTGTATAGGGGTGCTGCCTGTAATTAAACACAAGAAAGGGAAAAAATCTGAAAAATCGAGAACACTACACATTTCAAACCAGGAACTTCAATCACTAGTAATACACATAACACTAAAATCACACCAGAAATGCCACTCCAGAAAAGAAAAAAAAATTATTTCACATTTCTTTAAATTAAGTCCATTGTGGGTTAAAGAGAATGTCCCTCAAATGGGACAAAACAGTCTCAAGTATCTGCCAAGCTGATATGTCCTTTGGCAAGAACATCAGTGCTGCTGTGTGGCTGACTCTATGTACAGGGAAATTACCTATGAAGGATCAATATGTGTATCAATCACTGTGAAAATGTGCAAATGTCTCACCTGCAGAGGGTGATGGAGATTCGATTCGACCGGACGATAGTGAGCTGCTGTCTTGAGCTGGACACTGCATCAGCAAATCCTGGAGGCTGATTACAGAGTCTAAAAAATAAGCAGTAATATTTAGGCACGAGTTGCTATTGTCATTGGCTGTACTAAAATATGAGCTATTTACAACACACTATTTCTTGCGCAAGCACATTTCATTTTTTAAACTTTCATCCCAAGCCAAGAAGAATTTATTAAAGAAAATGGTCCCCAAATCTCTCCACTTTACTCACATTTGGTACCTAATGGTACCAAATAAAGCCTGAGGGCAACAAAGTCCTTGTCAGTGTGTTTAAGTTTGTATGAACTGGTCATGTGTCGGTACTGTATGACAACAATGTTCCAGTGTTAGGGCTAGGTATTTAAAAATGTCAATACCAGTACTGATACCAAAACTTTTTGATAGCTTTCTTTGAGGCATGTTAATATGTATTTCTACAAAACATTTTTCTATACAACAAAATAAACCAAACTTCTGCTTTGCCAAAATAAAATTAACTAAACTAATATTTAAATTGGGAAATATCTCAACAAAGAAAAAGCTTTCAATGTCAGCTTTCAGCACTTAACAGTTTTTCATAATCTGTACTACAGACACATTTTTGTCAGCCCTACACTCTGTTTGCAAACATTAGTCTGCATGTGTCGGTGATTGTCACCGTACAACGTGAACTCAGCACTGACCAGATCGAGACCTCTCTCTGGGGGCACAGGAGAAGTCGAGGGCCTTGCAGGCATAGTGAGCCAGAAGCTTGTCGATGTCCTTGGCCCCGAAGCCAGCCTCCTGACCAACCAGGAGGCTCCGAAGAGTTCGCACCGCCAGGTCTGCCCAGTCCACCTTCAGGTTCATCAACAGCTGCTCAAGCATCAGCAGGGGCTCCGACAGGAGGGGGAAATAGTCCTGCCTGGCTGCTGGGGGCAGAGTCAGCAACACCTGGAGGAGAAAACAAATTTACTGATGTTAACACAACCTGGAGATATGGAGCAATTCAGCAACTGCTGGAGAACAATGCTTTAATGGTATAAAACCAACATGTTTGACCAGATCCATTCAGAACTGGAAGAAATTAGACTTTGGCGTACAGGACTTTAAACTTGGCCATATCACTCAGCAGGAGAAGATAATACTGAAATGGAAGAGCTCATCATTTCCTGTGTAAATATAAACCTTTTAAGAATACAGAAGTTGCAAAGCAATTTTGCACACTTTGAAACACAAAGAAGTACGCTGCTGCAGTTATCACTTAATACTATTAAAAATGATATCAGTGCACCTCTTCACGTTCACAAACCTTAGAGCCCAGGTGGAGGGCGTGGATGTGTTGTCGACGCGCTGGAGACACCTGCCTTTGGAAATGCAGAGTGAGGTAGTCAGCCAGGAAGTGACAGGCAGCCAATCCGGGGCGGCGGTCCAGAGCGCGCTCACAAACGTCTATGCCGACCACAAAATCTGAGAGGCCTTCCAGTAACTAAAAAAAATAAGCAAGGGACAAAGGAAATTAACAAAAAGAGAGAAAAACTTTCACAGCAATAATAATAATAATCACAGTTGAAGAGGGTAAATGTAATCTTAAATATATAAACCATCGTAAAGCTTTCTCTCCTCTACATACAGTAGTATGAATTTACAAGGATTAATTGTTTTTCAAGGCAATAACCGAGCACCTGCCTGTTAAGTTAATTAGAAGTCAGTATAAGCTGATAACTCATTTGAGTTTTCTGGAACACGTATATAAAGAAATTGGGTACTTTCACAGAGGTACATCAGTTGTACTAGTTAACGTCAGCTCAGGGATCATTTTCTGACAAATTTACCAATGTTTTATAAAGCCTAAAATGGATTTCAATCTAAAGTTGAGCAGAAATTAAGTGGTCTGGACCTGGAAAGCCTCGTCTGTCTGTCCCTTCTCCAGCAGATGAAGCAAATGCTCAGTCTGTAGCTGCAGTCTCAGCTGGTCAGATACAGGATAGAGCTCAACCCACTGTACACAAAGAGCAAACTCCTGCAAAAAAAAAAAAAAAAAAAAA
>LKNJ01001132.1:96678-121867 GCA_002120245.1 Maccullochella peelii
ATATATATATATATGCTAAATCATAAACCACCCATCAATCACCACTATTGGGGATAGTGTCACATACATTTGGCTAACATATCTTTAGAAAATCAAAGAAAATCTATGTAGACGTTAACAACAACTGCAGAAGAGCAAGCACAGCTGTCACATGCAAAACTAAGCTAAAGCCTTCTGAACGTTCAAAGCCACAGAAGCAGAAGTGTGACAAAAAGAGGAAAAGGAGCAATGACACCAATGTCTGTTCTTTAAAACTGAAAGCAAAGAAACCTATAAATATTTGATCTGTATCTGTGCTATAAAACAAAAAACAAAAGGCTCATAGGAGGAACTGATTTATAGGAACATATAGCTGTTTTATAAAACAGTATGGTCATACTGATTAACATGATGATTGCTTAAAGAGCCACATCACAAATTCACACCGAAATCTGTGTTTTAGTTTAAGTTTAGGGCAAAGCCTGATGATCCCAAGAGAATTATTAACATCAAGTAATGCTCAACATTTATTGATGAATTCAAAAGTCAAAAGGAGAAAGAGGTTTATGTGGCTTCTCATTATCAGAGCTCAGATTACCTTGTGTGTCGGGCGCGCTCCTCAGCAGATGATCCCTCTGAAGTCTCAAAGCGGTGGAACAGTACACGGAGACGAGAGCATCACACCGAGGGCGAAGCAACGAGCTCAGGATTCTCTCCTCTCTCAGGGGGCCGTGTCTGGCTGCCCACAGTGCCTCACACAGCGCCTCCAGCTGCCCGCCGCTTCTACGAGAGCCCCATGGCATCACAGACAACACGGCGTATATCTCCTCCACCCACTCCTCCACCTTCTCCAGCCTTCTCTCTGGTTTTCCCAGCTTCTTCATCAGGTGTTGGATGAACGTGTGCTGCAGAGTACGGTCCTCTGTGCATGACTGATCCTGTAGGAGATGGGGAAAATAAGGAAAATGGAGCATGAGCAAAATATAGTCTCAAGTGTTTGTTTGATTTTAATTAAAAACAATATGAACCAGCTTTTTATAGGTGAGCCCTTAGGATTTGCATATATGATATTATGTTAAAAATAATTTCAACATACTTATAAACTGAAAAGGCGCTTTTTGTTTTATATATTCTGTATATACACTCTGACAGAAAACAGTAGTATATACTGTATGTAGACCCACTTAATATGTTTAAACCATTTCAGCTGATAATTTTGCATTCAAAACACCCCGAGCAATGCATATTATGTGTTTTTTGTCTTTTATTGACATCCATTGTCATCAGTTTTAGAAATTCTTGTGCACACACATGTACATTAAAAAAAAATTATATTCTTACATTTTTGTATAGTACTTTATATATTTTTTGATCATTTTGTGCTGCTGTATTGTTATAATATGTTTGACTCTACCTGTAAGAAATGGGCTAAAGACTGGGCGAGTCTGGGCTTCTTTTTCTCCAATAAGGTTCGTAGGCAAGACTCAACAGCAGCATCTGTTGCCCTTGATCCTTCTGGGGCCTTTTGCTCAGACTGTGTGTCCAACAAGGCCTGGTGCAACTCCTGCTGAAAGATCATTTATCTCATTTCTAGAGTCACAACATGTAAAACTGAAAAAATCAAGTTAACCTTAGTACACTTTGCCTGTGTGAACCTAAAATTGTGTCTCACTAATTAAAAGGTAAAACGCTTTATTATCTAGTTTTTACTGCGTCGTTATCTGTACGATAGATTTACAGACAAAAGTAAAACTAGTTATAACCTTGAGAACAGTCTGCGGTATGCCCTCTGACCCCAGCTCCTCCAGGAGCAGCAGGAACTCCAACTCTCTTCTGATGTGGGGAAGAACCTGAAGTGGAGAGTAAACAAGAGCAGAGTTATTGTGTCACACTGTTGGTGATGATTCAGATGCCTTTTCACGCCATTTCACGACACAAAATTGTTTGCTTTGTGAAAGGACACAAAGCAAACAAGATTGAGATTGTCTTTCTGGTTCTAACAAAGATTTGACCAAAGTGTGTTTTGTAAGTTAACACAAACAAAGATGGTCTCAAATACCAACATACAGACGCGACTAAACGTGTTGTTTTAGAGCTAGTCAAATAAGTACAATAGAGAGAGTTGCAATACTCAATTCTTCATAGTATTACCTGCTCTTCTGTCCATTTCTCCAAAACCTGAAGCCAAAACCAAGCCAGTTTGTGTGGACTGCCCACAGACTCCCATCTACAACATAAACACACAGTCATTAAATCCACAGCACAAATAACACACAAATATAAGGGTTACATTTTGAGTTAATTTTCTGCAGACCTAATAACAATACTACATTTCATTTCTCTAACATTCACGTTTTTACACAAAAGGAAAAACCAAATCTCTTGTGAACATGCAGCTGCGTGACTCACTTTAAAGTGTAAGGACGGCAAACAATAGCTTTGATTATGTCTCGTAGCTTTTCCGAAAGTCCCCCCGTTGAGTTAACCAGCTGTGGCACACAGGCATTGGCCAGCTCCCACTCCCCATGCTGCAGGCACCTCTTGAAATACTCAAACAGGTCCTGAAGGGAAGTCTCGGCCTCGCAGCCGAAGGGATGCATGGCCGCTTTCACTGTGACTCTCCTCTGCTCAGTGGTCACAACTGGAGAGGCATTTTTACTTCCATATAGCCAAGGAGGACGCTTGAGCTTTCATCACCTGAAATAGAAAGAAAAAGCCGTGTGAGCTTACAGTTTGACAAAACAAAGAAATGTTATGTATTGGTTATTTGAAACAAACCGAATATGGTGGCTGTAAGGTCAAAAAAGAAACAGACAACAAACAATAATAGTGGAATAGTGGAAAACAATGCAACACAGCAGAAAGATTTTTTTTTTAAGACCAAAAAGGTGTAGGCTCAAGCTACAATTTATTGGGCCTGACACCCTTTTTACAAAACACTTCCTATTTGATGTCAAAAGTAAGAGACAAAATGTAAACACCATCCCTACTATACTAATGCCATTCTGGTTTTTAAGCATTTTTTTAAACTTACAAAGGGTGCCAGACATTTTCAGTTCGTCACTATAGCTGTTCCATAAATTCCCCTCTTTAACAGAAATACAATGATTTTTTGTTTACATTTCTTAACCATGCATACTCCCCTCAAGTCATATTGATTTTCTCTCATTTTAAACAGCTTTTGGATACTTTCAGGTAGTAATTAGTTGTTTACCTTATACATATTAGTACTGTTTTAAAATCTAGCCTACTAAGTCTTTGAATTTTAGAGCGTTTAATTTAATAAAAAGTGGGTTAGTTGGTTTATGATAAGCAGCATTGTTTAAAATTCTTATATCTCTCTTTTGAAGTGTAAAAATTGTATATCTACACAGTAAGTCTTGTATGGCAGTATACAGTAAGTGGACAATATAAAGTGTATAATGAAAATTGACTTAACAAGTCCTTCATTTTATACAGTATGGCAATAGATTGTACTGCACTGACACCATTTATATGATGTCAATGCGTGGTAAAAAAAAAGATTTCAATTTCATAACCACTTATAATAAGTCTGCTTTGTACATTTGTTACACGATTAGCATAAATGATGAACCTATTATCCATGCGTATTTTCTACCATTCACACGTCATTTAGAGGCAAGATCTGTAACGTTACCTTAGATGTGAATATGTATTTCTATCATCTGTACCTTTAATTGTCTGTGCAAACAAACCACGCTCGGTGAGAAACAAACATGGATCAAAACAACTGTCAGGTGAGCTGCTGTGTTCAATCAGCGAGACCAAATACGCCTTTTAGACACGCTTTTAAAATGCCAATGCTTCCATCTTCACCGTTCGTCTCTTCTCAGATTTGACAGCTACCCTACAGCCAATAGCTAGCGTTAGCATTAGCTAAAAATGTTGCCGACTGACTGTAGCTGAAACATTAAGTTAGCTAACTTCCGTAATACCTAGCAGAGGCACATCTTTGCACACACATAGAGCCTTTAGGAGTTAGCGAGTATTCAATAAAGTTACTTACTCATTTCTTTGAGCTGTTTCCCCCGAAACTGGGCATTATTTACACTCCTAGTTACTACTTTCCCTTCTCCTATTATGCTAGGAGGAGGCTGGTTGCACTATAACGACGGTCACGTGACAAAATCAGCTGACTCTTCGCCGCTGGTTGGTCAAAGGTTGGCACGAGGTGGGCGTTCCAGAACTGCGAGCAGGGTTCTTTCTGTTTTTTTAACTGCTGCCTTCAGGTGCTGTCGGACATACAGCCATTCAAAAAGAAGGATCCATACATTACCAATCCAGCAAACTACTGTGAAACATCTGAGTATTATTTAACTTGGAATATGTTTTGAGACCAACTGACGTGTTCTATATCTGTGGGCGTATAAAGAAATAGGCTGGCTGTAGAAGGTGACAGTTCATTTGTTGTCCAATTGTTTTTAATTGTAATTTTTGGTTGGGGAAATATGGGTGGGATAATGTGTCTTTTTAAATGCCCCAGGGCCCCAGACACTCAGTGGCCTCAAAGATCCCAGGTTCACTGTTTGGCAATTATTTTGTGGTTTCATTAATTGCAAATTTGATTGGTAATATGCACCAAAGCACAATATAAACTGAAATGGTAATTTCAGGAGACACTTACACTCTCTTATAGAGTGGCCCTTGTGTGAAAATCTTTTAATAGCCTGCCATTAATATTTCAACTGATATTATGCTTACATAGTGCATATTCTTCAATGAATTATCATTTAATCCAATGATAACCAAACTAACCTGATACCCTTTATATTTAACCTATAGCTCTCTTGCTGGAAAAGGGCTAAAAAGATCAATTTACTTTCCCAAATGAGGCTATTATTATTAAAGAGGAGCTTTAAAGAACAAAAAAATAAGATAGTCTAAAGACAGGATAATATCGTACTTTCTTGAGTAATATTGCGGTACCAGTTGAACAAGGAGAAACGTAACCAGTGAATGAGACGGAAGTACACTTTACTTTTATTACTTTTATTTAGAAATGCGAAGCAGACTTAGCCTACTGCAAAGGCTGTCGGGATGAAAAGAACCTTTCATGACGCCTGATCTTGCACCAACTTTTCGTCCAAATGATTAGGATTTAATTGACATTGTGTCTTTTCAGCTTGTGTTATCTTTCCGCCTCTCCCTCTCTGTCCGTCTCCCACCATCACCACTGCCAAACTGGGAGCCTGTCTCCATGACAACGTATAGTAGCCTACAGGCGGGGTTTGCCAGCTGGAGGCAGAGTCAATCAGTCCTCAGTTGGCATCACCGCTCGAAACCTCCACACTGCATCACGCCCTGAGTGGAATGGAAGACAAGGACAAGAAAGAGCATGTATGTAGCTGCGTTTTATTCGCTTTACGGCATGCATTGCAACATTTCTGCAAAACTGTTTAACCATTTAAGATATTAGACTTCGACGTGGCTTACTGAGGGAAAAAAATACAGAAGCATAGTTTGTCCAGCTGAGTCACTGATTGTTTAAAACGTAGATCAATAAAGCTATTGTTCCCATCGGTGCCATATAGCTCAACGCAGATTAAGACATCAGCAGGCTGCATGATGAAGGGCCATAATAAACAAAGTGTAGCTGTCTTGTTTAGCGGTAGGCCTCGTCCTGTATGATCTGTAACATCTCTATTGTTCACAGGGGGAGTATAACGGAGAGATAAAGGGTGGGCTGCGGCCTTCAATGAAACTGGTTGTTATGGGAATTATCAACCAAAAACCCAAGAGGTTAGTGCATCATTTTGTAGGTTATAATAAAAAGCGAATTACATAGGCTACGTTATTGCTATAGCTTACTGTTGCTCTCATGAGGTGGCAACCAATTAAAGTTGGTGGTAAAAATGCCCTGGGCTGTTACAAAACAGAATTTTAAAGCAGATAGACAGCTGTTGTCTGTGTTCAAGTGCATATGCCAACCACCCAGCTAGTGCCCGTTTTGGGAAAATATCTTTGTAATGCCAGTGCGTTTCCTAATTATAGGTTAGTCTGCGAATGTGCGTGGGAGAGCTTCAAATCCCATGAAATCTGAAGAGTCACACTGGAGTTTCTTTGGTTGATAACATCAGCTGGCTATTTATTCATTCAGTCCTCAATTATGTCCAGTAAAAGATGCCATTTAGGCTACACACACACACAAAAAAAACATGCTGTGCAAAAATAAACAGTGATGCAGAACTTTTTTTATGTCAAGAAACTTATTTTTAGCTGCAGAAACATCAGGAGGGTTTTAAGGACAAATTCTCTCAAAGGACCCTTCTCCTAGACACGGAATGTAACATGGCAGTGGTTGTTTTAGAGCTTCTCATTTTCATTTTATTTCTCTGTAGTGATTAATATGATTCTTACTAATGATTGTGTAAGACGGGTTCAACCAGCTGTAATTATAAGAGCCACATTAACTGATAATCAAAACTTGGTGTTGCCAGGTCGCTGTGATACCAAATCCACTGTCAATGTCACCAAATACATGTTCTTTGTCATCTTGGTACTCAGATCAGGTTCAAATAAAATGTAAATTACCAAAAATTGTAATGATGCAATGCCAACAGCCCAAATCACACAACTTTCCTGCAAAATGGAAGATTTGTACAGACGTTTGTTGTTTATAATGTTTTAGCTTTGCATGTCATAAGGGCCAAATATAGAGCCATGTACATGATCACAGTAAAAATAAGTATTCAAATGATTTACTTAAGTAAAAGTAGTAATACCACATTGTCAAAATACTCCGTTACAAGTAAAAGTCCTGGACTCAAAATGTTACTTAAGTTAAAGTGCAGAAGTAATGGCAACATAATGTACTTAAAGTATTTAAAGTAAAAGTACTCATCATGTAGAATGGCCCCTGTCAGTGTCATATTATTATATTATTGGATCGTTATTATTGATGCATTAACAGGTAAGCAATACCTTAATGTAGTAGCTGGTAGAGGCTGGGTAATGTAATGTATAGCAGTGCATCATAACTGATAAACTGATCATGTTTTGTCTGTAAAAATATTAATATGCAAAACAATTATAGCTGTGAGGTAAATGTAGTGGAGGAAAAGTACAATATTTCCCTCTGAAATGTGGTGGAGTATAAAGTAACATAATATGGAAATTACCTCAAAATTGTAGTTAAGTACAGTATTTGAGTAAATGTACTTGGTTCTTTTCCACCACTGAAAATTGGGTGCAAAAAGAACAGTATTATAATTAGGTTTTTTAAAAAATAATTTTTATTAAGTAGTGTGCTTAAACCCACAATCTGTTATCAAGATAATTTGTTATTCAGTCTTCTTCATTAAATGTCTCATTACTACATTACAGTTGTCACAAAGGCCAGAAGATGTCACTGTTCTCCAAAGGATCCAAATAGGTTTATAACAGAAGAAGAGAATGAAAGGCTGACAGACAAGAAAAGCTACATGTCAGCAGTGGTGGAGGAAGTATTCAGATCCTTTACTTAAGTAAAAGTATTAATACCACGCTGTAAAAATACTCTGATTTAAGTAAAAGTCCTGCATTGAAATTATTACTTTAGTAAAAGTATAATCAGGTAAATGTACTTAAAGTATTAAAAGTAAAAGTGCTCAATGCATAAAAATGTCCCCTGTGACTGTTATACTATTATACTGTATATTATATAATTATATTATTATTACTCATGCAGTAATGTAAAAGCAGGATTTTATTCTCTTTAGCTCATTTTGAACTATTTTGTACAGGACTGCAACTAATGATTATTTCATTATGGACTCATCTGCTGATTATTTTCTCCATTAATCGATTGATTGTTTGGTTGGTAAAACTAGTGATAAACGTCGTCACAATTACCCAGAGCCCAAAGTGACACCTTCACATTGCTTGTTTTGTCCAACCAACAGTCCAAACCTCAAAATTATTAAAAATAAATTCAAATCATTAAAAGAAAAAGCAGCAAATCCTCACATTTGTGAAGCTGGAACCATGAAATGTTTTTGCATGAAAAATTACTATGTCAAAATAGTTGCCAATTGATTTTCTGTCAATCGATTAATCGACTTATCGTTTCAGCTTGTATATTTTCATATGTTTTGTGTGCAAACATCTTAATTTTTAGAGTAGCTAACGCTGTCAAAAAATTGTACTGGAGTAAAAAGTACAGTATTTCCCTGTGATTTGTAGTGGAATAGAAGTATAAAGTGACATAAGAAGAAAATACTCAAGTAAAGTACAAGTACCTCAAAGTACTTGACTCAGTTACATTCCACCGCTGCATGTCAGTGTGTTTAATATTTTGTATTTTGCACCACTTCTGTCTGTCCCTGACGTCTCTTGTGTCTGAACAGCATCGAGGTGACTCTGTCCAGTAAGCCTCAGCAGGAGGACACAGAGGGCGATGTGGGACTTCAGTTAAAGGTGAGCTTCATGGATAAGGCCGTCCAACGCAACGCCCGCCTGGCTGGGAAGTGGGGTCCAGCTGAAAATACCCTCTCCTTCTTTCCTTTTGCACCTGGAGAATCCTTCAAGGTACACGTATAACCACTGACATTTGTGTACAACAGCAGATTTTTCAAGTAAGAACTGATCATTATGGACAGGCAAAGTTGATCAATATCTTCCATGCCTTTATTTTTTCACTCTCTGATATCTGCATGATTTTAGACTGTAAAAAATAGTTTTACTGTAGAATTGCTGGAGTTCTTCCTGTGCTTTAGTGCAAGAGAAATAATGTTTTCAGGGCCTTTAAGTTGATCAACTTGTAAATATTTCACCCATCACCCTTCATACCCTGCTGGCAAATCTGCGGCTTCTCGTTTAGTATAAATGGGACGGTCTTCTCTGTTTACGATTTACAATTTAGGCCAGTACATGTGTATTTGACTGACCTTCTCCTCCTCTACATCCCCTCTGACTCTTAGATGGAGATCGTTTGTGAGCACCAGCAGTTTCGTATCTTGGTGGACGGACAGCCTCTGTGTGGATTCACCCACCGGCTCTCCCAGCTCGCCTCCCTCACTGCCTTACGAGTCTTCGGAGATCTACAGCTCACCAAGGTGGCCTAACACCAGCGTCTCGCCAACAGATAAAAGAACATACATGAGGATGTTCTGGGACAGTATTCAATACATAATATTAGATTAGACTTTTTGAGTGAGTAAATTAACCCATGATGGGGATGTTGTGTCTCCAGAATTTCACCTGCCTCGTAATCACAAGTTAAGACAAAGTGCCTTTACTAAATTACCTATTTGGGAACTTGAAGATAATGACTGAATGTAACAGTCATCAATGTCTTAAATAAACTGAAGAATGGGATTTGAACTGAAGTGAATTAACGTGGTCTAAGCTATAATATTTTCCCTTAATGAACATTTGTACAAACGTGATGTTGTCACTGCAGAAAAAAGGAGTGCTGCGTCAGGTCTTTGTGCATTAAAATCTCAGACATTTGTCTTTGATTTCTCCAGAGTTAACCTTTGAAAGCACTTAACGTTTACGAGCGCCTGCATGAAGATGAATGTTGCTGAAATCAACTGATTGTCATTCTACGGAAGCCGAGAACGGCCATGCTTACAATTTCTTTTTTTAAGTTGTTTTGTGGTTGTCATTTCCCCTTATTAGCTTTCTTAATAATAAATAATGCTTATCAGAGATCAGGAGTGCCATGCCAGCATGCACAGATGGCGTCTTGACAACTGTAGCAACTGATTTAAGCTGTAAATGTCAGATCAAGGAGTACCCATTATTGATCATGGCATCAGACTCTACTTCAATTAAGGTCTAACACAGGCAGAAATTGCATTATGTCTTTCTGTTAGAGATAACATTCAGAACAGTCCTTGTCATTCAGGGAGAAGACTACAAGATATATTAACCTGTTATCACGAGAAAACGAACTTTGTTATCTCAAAATAACGGCATTAAAAAAATAATTGCAAGCAGGGCCGTTCTCGGCTTCCGTATCATTCTGTACCCGACTAAGTACTGTAACAGGTGTAATAATGTAAAACTTAAATTTAAATAGCCTACATTAGTGCATGCCAGTAAAACACGCAGTGTGTTTCATTCCTCTGAGTCTATCCAGATTAAACACAGAGCTGGAAGGATTAGGGTTATGTCACACTTTCTGTTATTCTACCATTATCACCCTAAGCTTTGAAAAGCTACTAACGCCCATTGGTTTGTGTGCTTTTCTTTTACCCCTTAGCCCTTTTTATGTGAATGTTTCATATTGACTTCACTTCACTGCAATAAATCACTTTTGTTGTTATTTTTTTTGTGGTCGAGTAACTGCTACTTGGATTTACTCCAAAACCCTCTCTACAGCCTCATATACTGTATCACTGAGGTAATGTGTCACTTAGGATTTCACCGGAACGAGGCTGTAAACCAACACCAGCTCAGCCTGAGTCATTCAGATAAAGGCTAGACTCAGCTTGCCGAGTGGGAGTGCCTGTCTGTGATTCCAGGGAGCAGCCAGCATACTCAGCTAAAACCTGATTGTGACAAATACATCACGTAACCTCCTGAGGCTTTTCATGTCTCTACTTGTACTTGGTAAAAGTACCATACAAAACCACAAAGAAATAGGCTACTTCACACAGCAGGGTTTCCGCAGGGTTCATCTAGTTGAATTTAAGACTTTTTAAGACATTTTAATACCACACAGAATACAATTTAAATGGTCATACTGGCCAAAGTATGAAACAATGATGGAAAACCAGTAGGAACGATATAGCCTAGAATTCTTTTTTATTATTATATCTAGAGATATAATTCTGTGTGCGTACAAGTGGAGGAAAATTGATGGATGGATCACCCAATGAAATTAATTACTGTAAAATCAACACTTGCCCATTATGAGACAATGAGCTTCTTAGCTACTGTAGCTAAAAGTAGTGACAGTGTTTGCAATAGATCTGATGCTTCTGACTGAAACTCCACAAGAAAGGACTGAACAGCCTCTTGCAGCACAATCCACTGTCGTAACAATCCCACTTTTAGTTTATATAACGTCTCCCGACAGCCCGGAATCAAAAACATTTTATAACTATTGTTTATGGCATGCAAAAGAAAATATTTTGTAAATGAAATTCAACACTTTTTAATACCTTCTAAGGCCTTGAGGAAACTAAATTCAGTGCTTTTTACAACTTTTCAAGACCTGCAGAAACCCTGTCCACTATAAGTATACGTATGTCCTGCATTCAAACTACTGCTTAGGTAAAAGTACATAAGTATTATCAGCGAAATGTACTTTAAGTGTCAAAAGCAAAAGTGCTTGTTCCTAAAAAAAAGGCTCCCGTGACTGATATATTATTATATATGACATTCCTAGATTGTTAAAACTGATGCAAATGTAAGCAGCATTGTACTGTTGAAGCTGGTTAGATTGAAATCCTTGATATACTGTCAGGTAGCATCACAAAATTAATTGGGGTTGTGAGATGATTAATGTGGTAGAAAAGAAAAAAGAAAGTTCTGCTACACAAAACTCCGAATACATTTTTAGACTTTGGACTTTTCTGTTATTTGTTAAATATTGGATCATTTTACCTCTTTGGGCCTCAAACGGTTATTCAAATGAAACCATGTGAGAAGTTTAGAGGCAAATAGACATATAGGCGTATGAAAGATGACAAAAGTCCTGACTACACACAGTTTTTTTGTAAGGGGTCATAAGTCATAAAGGTTGGGAACCACTGGAGAAATGTTTAACAATTCATTATTATATTAAGTTTATAACATATAGGTAAAATCTTCATCTGCGAATTAGTAACTACAGCTGTCATATAAAAGTAGCGGAGTAAAAAGTACAGTATTTCTCTCTGAACTGTAGTGGAGTAGTATAAAGTAGCAGAAAATGGAAATACCCAAGTACCTAAAAAGTGTACTCAAGTATACGTTTCACCCGTTGTGTCTGGAGTTATGCAATAATTCAATGTAGAGAATCGAGTCAAAATGATTATGTTTAATAATGAAAATATCTTGTAAAACACATGAAAAACCTTTAACTTAAACTAAATGATTCCTGGAGAAATTGCTACAACAGTTGGGCTTTTAAAATCCTTTAAATCCTCTTTGCACAAACTTTAAAACACAGAATAATCAAGCTGAAAGCACTGGCATTTTAGTGGTGAATGAACAGAAATGTTATGTAACCATCAACACTTTCCTGTGATTGCATGGTCCCAGTTTGTTGCTACAGTATACATTCATGGAATGTGTAAATTCAGTCTTCTTCATAGCTGGATAAATGAACTAGTTGATGTGTTAAAAAGTGAAGTTTTAACTGGAATCCGCTGCTTTATGTCTGCCCTCTAATTGCATCTATCCAGTCCATCTTCTCCTGGTGGGTCGGAGCCTGGATGAAGTAACGCGTGTCTGACTGAGTGATGATTTTAAACAGGTTGCCTTGAATGTTGCCTTTCACACCTGTGTGGGAAGAGAAATTAGGGTCAATAAAGCATAACTGCCTTAAGACTGACACGATGAGGCTGCTTTGGACGGATCAAAGCAGAAATAGTGCAGTTACAACTCAATATGATATAAAATGACACATTTTCACTGTCAAAGTTAACAAATCAGAAAACTTGACAAGGAAGACGTAGTTGGAAAATCTAAATGAAAATCAAACTAATAGTAAGTTGTTTTTCAGTGATCTCCCCACAGTCACTTTACAGTTAAATACCATAAAAGATGTCACATTTCATCAGGAGAACAAAATACAGGTCTGTGACCGCATGACCTTTAAGCTTTAAAGGGTCATTCTGGCTGTATTTTTCTTATTGTTAACAAATCTCATGAAAAGACCAAAACCAACACTGAGTTAAGTCTGTCTCTCAATAGTTTCTGACTTCCCTGCCCTGTCTGTGGCTCTCAGACTGGGTTAGAAATATTATTTTCATTTATAAAACTGCTTTTTTTCATGAAATAAGAAGAAAATAAGATAATAAGAAAAACTATACTTTTATAAATGTATCTCAAATGCACAGACTAAGTTTGCAGTGTCAGTGAAACCCTCATCACACACACCCTTCAATTTTCTAAACTCAAAGACAACTCAAAGTTATCTCCCAGACATATAACCTCAGTTATAAAAGAGGAAACCAAGACCATTTCGGCTCATCACTGGTCCTATCTTGTTATTATCTGCAGGTTTCTAAGGTCACTGGAGTTCGAGACAGCGACTCACCTGAGGGAACCCCGTTGTCATCCAGAGAAGACACCAGACAGCCTCGCAGCGAGAAGCCGCCCACGGGGCTGATGTCATCCTGACAAGTGACATAAGACAGGAAGTGGATAAGACTGAGTCAGATTTGTGGAATAAACTGGGAATTATGAGTAATGACAGCTTCAGACGCATAGCCGGCCTGAGGCATAGGCCATCAAAACAACTGCTTTGTTTGGGCCGGGATCTCCTCTGTTCAGTGTTGTCATCAGTTTTAATTTAGGTTGTGTAATGTTATGTCTTTGTCCTGTTTTTATATTTGCTGTGTGCATAAGTAAAATACACTTTGTTTTATGTTTTTTTTTAGGTAATTGATTGACTTTCTTTAGTGATTTTAATTGAGGTTTATTTCCCTGTGTTGGCCCTCCATAGCATGGGCTGCTCACTCACCCTGGTGGGATCATAATAGTGAAGGAAAGCAGGTTCTGAACGCAGCACAAACAGTCGCACCTTCCAGTTCTTCCTTCTGTGTCCCTGCGTTGAAAAAGGGGGCCAAGTGTTAGATTGTGGCGTCTTTATTTGATCCCATCACGCTTGAATGAATTTGTCAAAGTCATAGGACATAATGGTACCACTTTCTAATAAGGTTTGTAAGTTGTCGTACAAATAAGAAGACATTTTGGGTTGCCAGGTTGTGGAAAACCCCATTTGGCTGGGGTTTATTCTTTTTATTCAGTAATAATGCTTTTATGAATGCTGGTAATCCAGTGGGGTTCTCACTTTGTAATAAGCCATCAAGTCTGCAGTTGATGTTGTAAATGTTAATAAGTTGTTTATTAAAAACCTGCTATTAATGTCTCTAACTGATCAATAAAGCCTCATAAAGCCATTACACAAAACTTATAAACACTTAATATAATATTTGAAATTGGTACTAAATATTGTTTATTGTTTACTTACTGTTATTTTCAGCATCTTAATGCAGTGTGTTTACCTGTTTAAGCAGATATCCTCTCTTTATCACTTTTCCACTCAGCTCCATTGCAGTCAGCGATGTCTCGGCCTTCACGCTGCCTCTCTTCTTTAAGCTATCAGACTGTGATTAAACAGAAACATGCTGTGGCATAAGTACAACTACCTGAAAGTCACTGAGAAGCTTATATAATGTATGTAGATATTCTTAGTGTGGCAGACTTCCTGGTACTCACAAAGCTGTACAGTGCAGTGGAGTCGTCCATGAACTGCTCACTGAGGCCGGCGGTGCGGAGAGCCTCCACGCTCTTCAGGCCGACGGTCCGCAGGAAACCCTCCTCCAGCAGGGCCGAGGCCAGCGTCATGGCCTCCACACGGGTCAGAGTCAGCTGCATGAACACCAGCCAGTCCACCACCGCAGAACCTTCACATTTGCAAAAATATACAAACACTGGAACCAGATATATGTACACACACAGATACAGTAGATAGATGGAAACATGTGCATTGCTATAGATTTGGACATTTTAAAAACTGTACATATATATACAGATACAGACATCCACATAGAGAGAAAAGATTATGTATAAATGTACTTAAAAATGTTATTGGATGTAAATATAAAAATATAAAGGCAAATTTCAATGAATATATTTTCCTCTTCATCATGTTTATAAATGTTGTTCTAACGCATTATTTTGCCTTATGTACATGTAAAGCACCTTAAATTGTGTCCGAACAGTGTTATACCAATGGCCTGAAAGAATGCAGTTATACAATTCAAAACATAATTTAATTAATAATGATACCTAAAAATGCAACCTAAATTTTAAAAGATAACTAATGGAAATAGTGGCAATAGTTCATGCTGTATATTGCCTTTCTGTAGTACTTTTCACTGTCATCCTCATTGGCTTCATGAGCATCAGAGGTGCAGGGATTATAACCAAGTAGACAGCAGTAACCTAGTGGTGCTTCAATCCCAGTCTACAAACTGGTAGATTATAAAGGTGGATGCATTTAAAATGTTTCCAAGCAAACATCATCTGAGACGAAGAATAAAGATGTGAAGGTGAAGGCTCACCCGAGAAACAGTTTCTGTAAGTGCTGCCCTGCTCCACGTGGTTGCTCATCTTGATACCACTGTGGATGTCATACATGGAGTCCAACACTTTGCTTTAAAAGAGACAATGGCATTAGAGAGAGACATAAACAAGCAGAGACAGAAACAGGCTGTCTGCAGGGCGAGGCAGTGAAAACACCACAAGGTTTAACATGTGGACGATGCTTCAAAGTCTGTGGGTGGACTTTTGTCTGCGAGGCTTACCTCAGACTGATGTCGTGTAACTGGGATCCAGCAGGATGTTGCTGGTTTGTCACCTTCCCACCTTCATCCTTCCGCAGCTTGTCGACCGCAGCGTTGATGTCAGCTGCCCAGTCATCTCGCTCCTCCCGGGAACAAGCCTCCAAAAAATGATCCACCCCATTCTCTGTCTGGAGCTTGAGCACCAACTAGAAAAAAAAAAAAAAGAATAGAAAGGAGATGTATGTTCAGGTCTGTTAGTGCCAGAGGACGTGAGAAATTCAGCCAAAAAACACATTGTTGGTAGATGATGGAGATCAGGTCCTGACAAAACAGTAACCTCAGGCAATACATTTTCAAGTAAAGTGGTGAAGCCACACCTTCAGTGTGGTTTCTACCCAATAAAAACATAAACAAAGGAAAACACTGAAAATGCATTGCAGAGCAGCTGGAACATGGCACTAAGTTGTCTTTGTAATCTTACAGTGCAAATTCAAATCTGTGTCTTTGAGTCTTGTGTATATTTTTGCAAATATATTATGTACATATTGTTTTATGAGAGATTCAAACAAACTATATATTTTTAATCATTTTATAGAATCTTTTTCTTTTCATAAAGTGTAACTATTGTCCTCCCCCTTAACATGAAGGTTCATTATATAATTTGGCCTTCTTTAGGTTTAACTTCTGATTTCATAAATGAAGACATCAGACAGAAAACTGTAGAGGTCTGTGATGAATCGTTTTAAACAATAAAAATACAACAGAACAATTGAATTTTAATCCATATAATTCACAAGGGGGATGCTGTCATCACTCATTTAAACTACTGTAAGAATACACTGAACATTTCTTCCAGGTTTAAATGAGGTGACTTTCCAATATAATCTTCTTCTGAAATCTTTATTTTTAGTCTTCTTAAACTTTTGAGTCCTTTGAAACTTTGAAACCAGAACACAACAAGTAACACTGGAGTCTGTAAAATAACTCACCGGTCGATTCTCATACTCCAGAAAAGGACAAGTTATTACACAGTCCTTCAGTAGGATTTTCCCTCGCTGACTTGAGTCCCTTTTGCCTCCTTCGAACTTGTAATACAGCAGCTTGTCTGGCATCAACACAAACCAGCGCGCCTTCCAGTTGTGCACAAGATGTCCCTGTAATCAGATTATTCAAAATTAGTTATATTCTCAGAAAAGCAGTGTTCTCTTTTCTCTTTCAAAGGTCCTGACCTTAATTAACTTACAATAGTATGACATTATATAGGCAACTTTGATTTTAATGATAAAAGTTTACCAGCCTAAGAAATCAGCCAAAACTCTGTTCCACAAATAAATATGGTTATGTTTACTGTCTGCTACATGTCATATGGACTCAGTTACATCTATATTTTACAGAATTTGTATTATTATGTATTAAACAAAAATGTCTTACCCTTTTCACCAGGAATCCTTCTCTTACAGTCATGTTTTTTTTGTCTGTCTCCATAGCTTCTGTTCAGTGTGATCTTTGCAAATAGGCTGTGCCTGTTCCTGTCGGCTCAGGTTTTTTAATGTAGAGGGGAGTGCGTCACCCTGTTCACACCCACACACACACACACACCCACACACACACCTTGCTCAACACTGGATTGCCAATCAAATCCTGCAACTACTACTATCTACTACTATCACACGAGGGCGCACTGACTCCAGAGGCTCAGCATGGATGATGATTGTTTAGCAGCGACTCATGAATCTTTGCATGTTTGACTGATGAATTCCTGAAATATTTGAGGCAATGCCAACAATGTTCTGTCCAAAGAACCAGACTCTGCTTTTACCTAAATGTAATTGCAATTTATGTGTGTTTGTGTGAGACAGAGAAAATCAGAAGGAAAAATCTTTCTAACCCGAAAGCTCAAAAGAAGTTTTCACTCCATCAATTTCAGTATGTGAAGAATTCAGATCCAGGAGATCTTCAGACGGATGAGAGATTTTTATCCCATTTTGATGAAAAACCAGCAGCTGGTGGTTGACCATAGCTCTTCTGCTTTGTAGCAGCTGCACCCAATAGGAGGACAACATGCTCATATACCTAGTTAATGACAATAATGTGGTTGATGAGCCTGAAAGAGTATAGTTACTGAGACTCCTGCTTCTGCAACCACATGTGGCCCTGCTGGACATTATTCTCTGCTCCGTCTCCCTTTCCTGGTTCCTGCCAGTCACAAAAGAAGAAACATGAATGAGTGCATAGCTACTTTCAACGAAATGACTGCAACTTCCTCTAAACCTCTCCACTGATCTAACTCCCTGATTCATTCTTTCAGCTTACATTGTTGGAAGAAAGTCATCTTTGGGCGTTTTGGTAACTTATAGTAATGTTTACCATCACTTTTAACAAAGTATTTACTCTATTTAAACCACCAATGACTGATTTTTGGCCACTTGGGGGCAGCAGAAACAAGCTGTGAACACAAAACAAACAGTTTTATTATCAGTATCACCTTTTAAGTTAATATGGTAAACGTGTTAGCATACAGTTGCTTATTTACACATGCAGCAGATACCAAGCAACATTAGCATTCATTTGGAGTCATGTTTCTGTTCATCTGGCGACTGTAAGTCCAATATTCCCTCTCTTTTACCTCTGTTTTACTCTCTACCTACTCCTGAAGGAAATATCTGGCTCTTTAGCTGCTAAATGCTCTGCTATGTTCACCAGCTAGCTGCTAACTTTCTCTGTCTGTCGTTTAGTGCTGGCCAGGTAGTGTACAGAGCTTTTGAGAGTGACAGTGAACTAAAACAGGAAAGTTGCAGGTTGGAAAACCAAAACAATGAGCTGAAAGATGCTAAAAGAGTCTGTAGAGGGGAGGGGAGGGGAGCTGCAGAGTCAGATGATAATTCTCTGTGGGTTTGTTACTATGAGTGACACCTTTCAGATTAATTATGCGCTTTGTTTAATACTTTTTGATTGTGTTAGAACTTATATTTCTCTGACTAATGCGTACAAGATGGGCGGGCCAAGTCCAGCACACTGTGGTGATTGAATGCCCTAGAATTATAAAGCTGTGTCTGACATTATGTCCAAACTGAGAGTTATTCCAACCTATTCCTTGAGGAACTATCAAAGCTACTATATGTAGGTTTTTAAATTTTCTGACTTTGGCATCCCCCAGTGGCAGTATCTAAAACTCCAGTAATAGTTTTATTGTGTACGTGGTGCTATTTTTTCAAGGAGTGATTTTTATGCAACATAAGGCTGGTGATATTCCCAATATCAAATCCCAATACTCAACAGTCTCAATACTTTCTGACTTCCCTCTCCTGTATATGGCACTCCACCCCAAACCTTGTAAAAAACGGACTATCAATATATAGTTTCATTTTTAAAAAGGGCTAAATAAATTTAATCTAAAACATCTGGGCACTGTTGTTTTTAGCAAACGCTACTCAAACAGGAGTAAATAGTGTATTTGTTGGGGACCATTTTCAGCTGCGGATTTGGTGCTCCAGTATCTCCAGCGGCAGGACGTTATATGTTGGATTGATCCTTTAATATCTCAAAACTTTCTCAAAGGCAGTTAGAATTTTATAATTTCTTCAGTCATTTTTGTGACATTTACACTAACAGTTTTCATTGATATTGTCTTGTTTTGGAGTTGTTAGCTACAGCTATGGCTCACTATAATCCCTTTTATAGTTTTGACTGTCTGAATACATCATTGCATGTCATCCTATCTTTTATCTCAGAAACACTTTTTCAGCTGGAAAGAGCAAAATCATGCAGGATTATTTTCCTGAAGGAGTTCCATTTTTCTACAGGATTTCAGAAAATATTTTTTTATTTTCCTTCAAGGAGTTGACAGGTTGTCAGCAAGTTTTAATAAGCTTTGGGGGTCGTATGTCATGTAATGTCATATAACCCTTTATTTTGGATGAAAACCAGAAGAATATGATGAGAGAGGCATGAATCTTACGACTCTCCTCTCTGCTGCAGGACACCTGCAAACTCCTTTGTGTCTCCGAGGTGAAGGAACCTGCACATACATGAATGCAGTTACGAGACAACTGGAATGTGCAGCGGACTCAGCGTGGCAACCGGCCAAATGAGTGTCAAGAAAATAATCTATTAAACACAGAGGAACAATAACCCCAAAGACTCAAGCACCTTTCTTGAGTCAGAGTTAAACAAGCTCCTCTGAGCTGAAAGCTGAGTGTTAAGTCAAGTCAAGGTGTGTCTGGAATGCCCTCTGTGTAACATTAACCATAAATCAAACATTAATTATGTAAAAAAAAAAGATGATGGTGTTTTGGCACGCCAGGATATGAAGGGCTCTGACGCAGGTCAGCTCACGTGGAGCACCCAGTTGTCTTGGTCACACACTTAAAAACGCAAACACTCGCCAGACTCTGTTTTCTTGGTCCACAGACTTATTGTTCACTGGGTGTGTGTTTGCGTGTCCACGTCCACAGCTGGTTACACAGAGCACATCGCTGGTCAATCTCATGCTTTATGAGACTGAAATGGAGACAGGAATGATAAACCTGAGGGCTTTATACCCAAATCGTACAAATTTGTCTGTCAAAAATGTTACTGTATGTTCAAAATGTTGATTTGAATAGTAAAGATGGTTACAAACCCCCAAACTTTCACACACTCCCTGTAATAATGACGAGTAAATTAGTTTTTCTTTGTAGGTAAGTGAGTAAAAGCGTTGTATTTTTTCAAAACAGGGACATCACTTAATTGAAATAAAACTTTTCAAAGTGCTGCAGCTGAAAGGAAATTGTTTTGATTTTATCCCCAAACGACAAATGTCCTTTCCTACAGTCACTCCTCGAATGTTGAGGATGAGACTGAGATTGCCCACATACAGTGAAATTGAAAAACAGGATGTTCCATAGTCAGGAGGAGAGGCACCGTGGCAGATTATCTTGCTGTTTGCCTTGAGATTTCTCAACCAGTGGCCTCTACAATAAAAAGTGACCCAGTGACACAGTGGTTTATGGTTGTTGACCTATTTTGCAAGTGCTGCAGAATGTGTGTAACATGTGTAATGTTGAATGCCGTGGCCTGTTTTCCTTCCATGTGCCACAAACGAGACATTAAAAAAGATCCCAGAGTTATTGAACAAACCTGAAGTGATCCTCTTCTTATTTCAGATTCTACTGAAACAAAATGTCACCTGCAAACTAATACTCAAACATTTTATTTTCCATTAGCGCTCTCTTCACTTCTTTCTTTCAATAAACACACAAACTAACTTGACATTTCCAAACAACACCTACTTTAAATCACAAACCTCCAACATTAAATACATAAAAAAAAACAATTAAAGTGCTTCACTATCAAAAGCGTACAGCTAAGGTTTGATATTGTTGTACAGTAACATGATATCTATCCTTTACAGTTAAATTAGGGTGTGGGAAAACCTTCAAGCTCACCTTTAAGGGAGTTAAAGGATAAGAGAGTGATATCTATATTTTTCTTATTGTCAACAAATAGCTTTAAAAGACCAAAACCAACAGTGAACTGATTCTAGTCTGTGTATCCGAAGCCTAATTTCGCTTATTCCTCTGTGGAATAGAGGAATAGAGCTCCATTTATTGTCGTCCAAAAAACATTAAAACATGATATCAGTGAGCCACATTGCTGCACAGGTTGATATGTTCCTTCATTACGAACAACATGGGCACTGTAGTTGTTTTGAGTCAATCCCACATACACCATCCTGCTGCTAACAGACCACATCAAATCTAAAAATAGTCCGCACAAATACACTATTTATTCCTGTTTAAAGCAGCTATAACCGACATTTTACACTAACAGTATATCAGATGAATCAAATCAAATCAAATGAACCAGATATTTCCCTCAGGAGTTGGTGGAGACCAAAAACAGAGCTAAAAGAAGAGGGAATATTGGACTTTTGCTCGCAACTGTTCATAACTTAAAAAGATGATGAGATGTCAATGCTGTGTTCACAACTTGTTTCCGCTGCACCCAAGTGGCAAAAAACGCCCAGTAATTATAGGTTTAAGTAATGTTTGCTAAAAACTACAGTGCCCAGCTGTTTTAGGAAATTACAGAGCCTTTTATTAAAAATGAAACAATATATTTATGACACATTTTTAAAGATTTACATCTTCACTAGGAACCAATGGGATTCAGCTGAGAGCCAGAGACAGGGTAGGAAAGGCGGAAAGTATCAAAAAATAGACTACCATAGTGTTGGTTTTGATCTTTTGATTGGTTTGTTGACAGAAGGAAAAGTATAAAATATCACCAGCCTTATCCTTTAAGATGGGTCTTAATTACAGACTGTGAGTTTGGTTTTATGGTCACTTTCTCTGCTTGCAAACTTTCTATCCAATTGAAACAGAGTGGCAAGGTTTTCACTAAAATACGTGTGACTTACAAAATACAGCATTATATACAGCTGAATTGTTGCTTTACTGTTTTGTTAAGAAAAATAACTTAATTTTGTCTACACAAAAACCACCAAAAAATACCTTTCCAGCACCGACACTTTGTTCGAAACCCCTATTTACAACCAAGCATCTGAACTGTCTTGTAAATCTGGTCTCCCAGGGCATTCAGAGCAAGTTCAGTAGTTTATAGTCAGGTCCATCAGAGTCGACTCAGCTAGTGTACAGGACTGCGACCGGCTGACTGGAAAAGCAAGCGGGAACAGCTGGACCTGCAGCACGAGAGCATCACGTTCGTTGTGTGTAAAGAGGAGGTTTAGGCAGTGTTCAGCCTGTGCCACGCAGACACCACTTTCTCTGGGTGAGCCATCATGTCCTTCCACTGCTCCACTGCTTCTGGCACAGGGCTGTCAAATCCCAGCTGAACCTGCCAGAAACATTGGGAAGGCAATAATTCCTCAGATTGTTGCATTTTATCTCCTGTCATCTTCAAAAGTCCACTTCAGAACATGTCTGTGTAAGTAAGACAATCCTCCTCTTGGAAAAGTTGAATTCATAGACAATAAAACACACCCATACCCATTTCAATACACTCAGGTGTTTTACTATAGCCTTACTTGGTCTGGTATGACCAGTAGCTAGCGGCTAATGTTAGCAAACCTCTGATAGATATTGTTGTATAACTACAATTACAGAGTCAGTTTACTGACTTTATAATTCTTTGCTACTTGTGCTACTGTTACACTATGTTTAAGCATGTCTCAAATAAATCTTTCAATTGACATGTTCTCTCGTCGTTAAGGCTGATAATTTTGCTTTTGTCAATATATATTGATATTAATGATGCTGCCGATACTTTGTGCAGTTATTGAAAATCTTAACGTCCTTCAATTTCAATGCCAAGAAGTTTGTTAATTTGCTTAAGAAGTACTTTATCCGTTCTTGTATGGAAAAGCCTCTGAAACAGCTTGAGAAAATAAGATACTTTTGGGTGCAGTAGCAGCTCTTTATAGAAAAAAAAATGGCACATTTAGAATTAATTTACAAAAAAACCCAGATAAATGAATAAGTAAAAAGTAAAAATAAACTTTAATTGCAGATGCACAGACTGATTTTATTTATTTTTAGACTTTTAAGCCAACATGGACGAGAACTCCTTAAAGTGCTCAGGAAAAAAATGGAAATTTGAACGTCTACATCTCCTAATCAATCTCCAGATCATGTGATATAGTATGATCAAAAGCTCCAGAAAATGGACCTTGAGCTGAGACTGTTTTACTTTGGTCAGGAAGAAACCTCCATCAAATCAGCAGTAATGACAGCCCTCTATCAGTGAGGCCTACACTGTTAAATATTACAACAATCAATAATAAATATTAGTAAAAATAAATAAAAATAGTTTTGTGACATCATAATTAAAAGAAAAGTTTGAGTATTATTTCTTCACTAAAAACCTGGTGTTGGAATAACTCACATGTCCGAGACACTGTTTCCTCCTGACTGAGCTGCGGCTGTAGAGTTTGACTGACAGCGAGCAGGCGTGGTCTAATGCAGCCAGAAGGAAGTGGAAAGTATCCGTCCACTGACACTGACCCCTCGAGGCCTTCAGCACGCGAGTCTTCTTCTTCATCACCACCTGCCCCAACTGCTGCATCTCTACTTTGACAAAGAACGCTGGAAACAACAGTACGGAGTTACTGGAGATACTCTTTCTTTTCTTGTTGTTAAAGACTTGACATTCGATTTAAGGCCACTTCCAGTGACACCTACCATGGGTGAGTGGTGAGGAGGATGCTGGGAGGTTTTGGGCGGCGAGGACCTGGAGCTGGATGCGTCCGTTGACTGGCTGAAAGCAGGTCGTAATATGCAGCTCAGAGTGGCACACCTGAAAGAAGAGATTCATTTATATCTTAATAATTAGGGATTTAAGAGTGTATTTATGTTTAAACAAGGACTCATCACAGAAACATCCTTGAATATCCATTATCCATTTCCTGTGCTCTCTACATATTGGATGTAATACAATCATGTATCCAAATTCAAAAAGCTTTTACATTTTCTTTTAGGGGTTTCTTCCTTTACTCACAGGTGTACTGTGTGGGGAAAAGAACGACATTACATTTTCTTTATGGATGTTTGTTATAGTGCTGGGTTTGCAAAATATCTTGAATCTTAAAATGATTCCACAAGATTATAAAGGGAAGTAACCTGCCGAAAGTAACCTATATTACTTAGCTGCCTAGCAATGAAAGAAGGTCACATTATGTGATCTTATCTCAGACCCCAAGCATCCACTAAACATCGACTGATTGTACAAGGAAACTGTAAGTCAAGACATGAACATATGTGTCATTTCCCTTTGGCACATAGGAAGCAGGGCAGCGTTCTCTAAATGGTGTATTTTATCTGGAATAAACATACTTCTAAGTGGCCAATGAGCACGAAAGATGTCACTAGCATCAAGTAAACATGCTTTCTTCAAAGATGCATCATCCGTTATCAAGTTTCATCAAAACTGGACCGGCACTGTAGCAGCTACGGGCTTTCAGAGTTTGACATTTCGACCTTTTATCGCAGCTCTCTGAGAACAGTCGGTGTAAATTGCCAGGACAGATGTTTGGTGTCAGTTGGAGCTTCACGGTGAGAGTTTGTGACTTTAAAGCTAAAACAACAGATTGACCTTTAATTATCAGCCAAAAAGATGTGATTAAAAAAAAAGAAAAAAAGGCCAGAAGAACGTACAAAGGGCATCAACCGTTCAAGTTTTGAAATCAAACCAACAGTTTGAGGTGTTTAATATTTTGACCTTTAAATACAGGGCTCCACCAGGCCACTTATTATATTTTTCTCATTTCTGTTCTTCTAACTTGGGAGTAGTGATGTCTGAGATATCACATTGTGAATTTCACTTTTAAAATCTTAATCATGGCTCAACTGTTTATTGTGTAGTGTTCATAGACATTATACAGAGCAGATCAACGCTGTGTTAATCCTTCCAATATTGTTTTTAGGGATGGCGATCTGACTGACGACTGAACAATCTCCACAACTTTTAGATGTATTGTCAAAAAATGTTGTTCATTAAGATTATTGTATTAACTTTAGCGCCATCATTAGGTCAAAATTTGAATTTGTCAAACACTTGGTCGGTCATTGGTTTATCAATGAATCAGTCAAACCTTATTTAAATAGAATAGATTTAGTTAAAACAATAATAAAGAAAAACCAAGAAAATAAATAGAGTTAAACAAAAGCTAGACTAAAAACTAGATTAAATAGATTAAAAAGACAAAAACAAACAAAGGGAAAAAATTGATAAGAGGGATAAGATATATATATATATATATATAT
>LKNJ01001132.1:121884-144965 GCA_002120245.1 Maccullochella peelii
AATTTTAAAAAAAACATAAAATAACAGAATAAGATTGATAAACCTGACAAACTAATAATGACATTCCTGTCAGCCTCAGCTGTATTTTGTGTTTAGTGCTAATTAGGAAATGGTGAACATGGTAAATATTATATTTGCTAAACATCTAAACATCAGCTTAGCATTGTCATTGTGAGCATGTTAGCATACTGATGTTAGCATTTAGCAACACTGTGCCTAAGTACAGCTTCACAGGGCTGCTAGTGTGGCAGTAGACTCCCAGTCTTGGCGTATGATTCATCTTAGACGCCAGCTGCCCTGCTTCTTTTCAAAATGCTGCTGATATTTTTCTTGTTTGAGACTTTGAGTTCAGCTGTCTTGAAACTTTAGAGCGTCTGACAGTGATTTGTACAATTTGTGCCTTTTGTGTCCACCAGATGGGTAAAGTCACTCACTGTATCAAATTGTCCCTCTGAGAACCTGATGATGATTCACCGTCTGACTCCTTAAGTGCAGAAACAGTTCACATTTTACTGTCACTGGCCAGACATGCATCCATTTATCAACAAAACCACTCTCTGCTGTTGAAATGGTTTGAGGTTTGACCTACTTTCCATGTCTTACATTTCCAGAATCTACACTCTCCAATAAAAGCCTGTCCCCCAATTTCACTCGATGATGAATCCCCTTTCTCTTTTTCCTGTGATTATGCAACAACATAAAGTCTGACTCGGCGTCAATATTACCCTATTAGGGCCAAGAGTACGGTACAAGCCAGTCAGCTACAATGCATCATGAGGATAGTTTTATGAGGCACACACAGTGCATTGTTCTTATTTACTGTGCACATACAAAGGGGTGATAAAAGACAGCAGCCAACAGAGGAAATTGTGGAAAATAAGTAATAAAAGTCTGGGATATTCCCACACTGCAAGTTTTTCCTCTTGGCCACAACAGCTGGACAGCCGGTAAGACAATATCAGCTAATTGCTACAACCCAGAACATATTAGGTCAATTTGTGAGCATCGGACATCAAACGGAGCACAGATTATTTAGACTCTCAAGCTCAACTTCCATGATCAAGATCTGGACAAAAAACAGGTCAAGACTAAGACCAGAGGAACTTAAAGCCACTATGTGTATATTTTAGCAGCATGGATGTTGGTCTGTCAGTCGGTCATTGTGTCTTTTTTGATACTACCACTTTGTGTTGACTGAAAATGACATCAGTGGGATGGACACGTCACTCGCTACTGATTGGTTGGGACAAAAAACAAAACAAAATAACTCCCCCCTTTCCATAAAGAAATCAGAAAACATGAACATGATGTCAGGCTGAATGAATCAAGTAAAACAAATAAACCTGGGTTTCGAATATATCAATATCACAGATCAAAATAACCAATATATATATTGTACTTTAGTTCTGAATGTAAAACTAATGTATTTTTGTAATGTATAAGGACTTTATTAAGGATGAACATATGTGAATTATCTGAAAGAATATCTGACCTGGAGGTAAGCAGGTTAAAGGTTAATGATATTTTGCAATTGCTAAACCGTATTAATAATGTAACACCTAAACAAATCCCTTCTACGAGTTGCTTCTGGTTTGAAATAATAATTCTTTAATTCCTGGTAATCTTGTAAATGCTCTCAAACTGTGTTAGTATTTGAAACACCAGTGACAGACAATGTAATGGAAACAAAAACCGGACACCAGACTTCAGATCAAAAACAGACTTTAGTGCCACAGGCCTGACTCATAACAAGTGAACACTCACAGAGGATTTGGACGGAGGGTTGAGATCCAGCCAGTGCTCTACCTCCTGAGGACCGAGCTGTCGTAGGGAGAGGACGCACTCCGCCACCGTGCGTTTCCTGGGGTTGTGTGTTTGCACTCGGAACACCAAAGCACTACAGCGCAACTGCTGGAGACGCAGCGCAAACACAAAGGTCTCCATGAAGGACACATCCTGAAGAGCAGAAGGAGCAGACAGTAAAAATCAGACTACATTAACCTGTAAAGTTACTCTCCCAAATTCTTGTAATGAAACTGCCTTTGTATTCATAAACCTTCCCCTAAAATGTAGCAGTTTAAAACCTGAGCTACAACTCAATTTGTAACTATAAACATAAACATCTCAACCTTAAGATAACTCATCTTAGATGGTGATCCTTGGCGTTACCTGACAGTACTCCTTGATCGAGCTCTTGAACTGTATCGGTTTGGGGATGGTGATGATGCCTTTAAATCCAATCTTTTGTTGTTCCACTCCATCCGGAGGAAGGTTGAGGTCTGAACACTGATAACGAAAGAGGAAAAAAGGAATGTTTTAGTCGAGGCAGGTCAAATCTGTTTATAGGCTAAAGAGCTCTTAAGCAAACATGTTTGGGACGAACTTCTTTACATAGCAAGAAGGACTTAAATACAAAAAACAAGAGAATCGAAAACATCTGATATATCAATCATGCATGCATGTGCAAGTATTCTTTTTTTAATATATTGTTTTTATATGTTCAGAAACAGCAGGCTGCTTTAATGTTTGTACTCTTTTTTTTTTTTTTTACTTTATTCAAGCAGGATATACTCATTTACGCTCCATGAAAGACGACATTTTTGACATAATGTCACACAACAAGGGCATTTGTGCAACCCCAATGCACTACATGTTCATCTAAGTGTCCCACTGTGACCTTGGGACAAAAATGAACACAAACCCAAACCAAAACCCTGATCTTGGGTGGGAAAGAGGTGCCCCTTATTCATTTTTGCCCCTTTTCCTTGAGGAACTAGTGCACATCTCTGCATTAAAGCCTTTAAACTGTAAACATAGATTAAATGTACACACACACACACACACACACACAGTAGGTGTTGTCTTTTCTGTGAATGCACACTCCCTCAGATACACGGATCACTGTGTTTTAGCATCAATGGGGACAGTTCTGTTTCTTAAAAAACAACCTTTTCCTCCCGAGTGCCCGAGCCAAAGTTAATAGAGCACTGAGAGGAGCTGACAGAGACCTGTGTTCTGGACACACAGAGGGCCCTTTGAGAAATGCTGCAGAAGAGCACAATGGAGCCTTTTGTGTTCTCGTGCTCCCCTCTCCTCACTCTCCGCACCGCATGTAACTTTACCTGGACCAGAGTGATCCACACCTGCTCCAGAGCCTCCTGGTAGTTCACTCGGACGCACACCTTCCCCAACTCGCGCTCGTCCCCAGACAGGGTGATGGAGTCTGTAGCAGCACAACAGGAAGAAATTATTGCATGTTATTGGATGTAATGTTATAATGTAGACATGAGCTTATGGTGTAGCTATATTACATTGTGGATGAGAGCTAAAAGCTAAGATTTCAGCTTTCTGTATTTTCTCATTTATTTCAGTTCTTGTTTGTGAATACAAACATATTCATCTAACCTCTAAAGTTTAAAGGGGTTACGAAGTTCAACAAGATCTTCTCAGTGATATGCACTTCTTATTTTGTCTATTTGATTATTGCTTTCTTTCCAGCTCGATTCAAGCAAAGTGTCTGCAGAACTGCTCAAGCAGCTATACAGAGCTATCTGCTTATCAATACATGAAAAGCAGCATTGTAGTTTTATTGTTGCACAGTATAAAGGACAACAAATACAATAAAAGTTAAAGTAATAGAGGTGGCATTTTGTAATGGCAGTGCAGGACGTACTGAAATTTGGTAACATAGTTTGCAGTTGAAAGAAAAAAGCAACAACTGCAAGGAAAAACAACTTTATCTTCATACAAATGATTTATCTCTTATTATAACAAAGCTGCTTCTCTTCATGGAATAATACAATAAAAAGAGGAAGCTGGTAGACAGAGGTCCATCCAACAGAAAGTTTAAAAGGGAAAGTGTTTGTAGATGGAGACGAATCTGTATTTAAGTTACCCAGGCTGCTTTCAATGGAGCCAATCATGGAGGATGTGCTGCTGAGAGCGCTGGAGGTGGAGTCGAAGCGCTGCAGGTGAATCCAAACACACATCGAGATAGTCAGGACAGGTTCACTATTTTTTCCGCTGAAACTCAAAACTTTATCATTTAGCAAGACTAAGAGTCTACAACCACAGCACTGCTCTGTGAGGCTGTACCTTTTGCACTTTTAGCTAAATGCTGATGATGTTTAGCAGGTATAATGTTTACCATGTTCACTATCGCTAACATGCTAACCATTGCTAATTTGCACTAAACACAAAGTACAGCTGAGGCTGATGAGAACGTCATTAGTTTTTCAGGTATGTAGTCTTCAATCAAAGTAGTGGACACATTTAAATTTTGACATGGTGATGCGCGCTAGTTGAGAAGTCAGGGGATCAAAGTTATTACATTTCATCCTCTGGGGATCATGAATGTCTCTACCAAATTTCATGCCAATCCATCCAATATTGCAGAGATATTTCACTCAGAACCACAAATTTCAACCTCCATGTGGCGCTAGAGGAAAAGTCAGCCGATCACCAAAGTCATTAGGATTCGTCCTCTGGGGACCATGAATGTCTTTCATTCAATGTCAATTTCATTACAATCTATCCCATAGTTGTTGAGATATTTCTGTTTGGACAACAGTGGGGACCCAACCGATATTGCCATACAGCCACACCGCTAGCGTGGGAAATGAAAATCACATAATATCCTCAGTCTTGTTTCCTCCTTAAATCTGCCACAACTTTAAAAACACCACCTCGCACTTTTTGTTTCACATCGTCATTCTGGAAACCCCGGGTTTATTTGTTTACTGTTAGATGTATTGCCAAGGTGCTGTGCCGTTCATAGTTTGATTACTTACTACTGTTTGCTCATAATGTTGCCAAGCTAAACATTTGAGCTAACTGAACAGTCATTTTACACCCGCTGCATGTTGCTCTGGATAATGAAGCCATCAATAGAAATGAAAAGTGAATACAAATGTATCCGTGTTGGTTCACAACATGTAAGACGCTGAGTGTGCTGCTTTAACATTGCTCTGACGTTTATCCCAGTCAGCGTGAGCCCTGAAGGAGATATTGTAGTGTTTATTGAGGTTTTGGGTGAGACGCTACATTGATTGTTTGTAACACAGCCTCAACTATTCGTGTTAAGTAATAAGGAGCTGTTGACAGGCATTATACACCATATCCTTAACAGAACAAAGAAATACGCCCCAACTTGTTGTTTTTCTTATTGTATTACTAATTAAATACTACTTTGTCCAAGACAATCAACAGCTGAATCACACCCAGCAAACAGACATAAATTCTCAGGCACAGCCTCTAAACTGGAAACTGGAAGTGCTGAAGCTGAAATTAATCTCCAGTGACTTTATCATCGCTTCAATAATACCTTTCAGATCCACTTCAAAAGGACTCACAAGCTTACCTCCATCATTTGCTTTCTGTAAATAAATGGAGGATCTCTTGGGGTGTTTTGATTTTTTTTTCCCGTTATTTTAAAGACTTAAAGAAGTTATATGGAGTCCCAAATGGGACAAAAAGTAGTTGTGTGACTGAAGATGTCAATAAAATACACAGTTGGATAGTTAAATGGCCAGGACGCAGATCTCAGTGAGGCACTTCTCCTGGTAAAAGAAAGTTATATATAATAAAAGTGCTAGATGTTTCAACCTGTTTCCAGTCTTTATTTCATTCTATTTTATTTTATTATCTTGTATGCTTTTTTTTGGTTGTTTTGGTGTGCATTAATCTCTAAATCCATTTTTAACATCCTATGTTAAGCTAAGCTAACTGACTGACTTTTGACAAGAAAGTGAATGAGCGTATTTCCCAAACTGTTACCTGAACTATGCCTTTAACTAGCTCAATTTAATTGTTTACTTTTTCAATTTTTTAGGACTTACTATATGTTTATTCATGTATGTATTCCCTATATTTCCCATCCAACATTTCTAATTTTCCCTATCACTGCTTTATGTCGCATTTGGGCCTCCATACCCTTATGTCATTTTATCAAAATGGCACAATTGCTGAAATATTTTTGCTATAAAATAAAACTTTTAAATGTAGTTAATCTCAGAAATGCCAGCACACCAGTTTCTTAATCAACTCTTGAATTGGATGAAATGACCCCCTAACTTTTCTCCTTAAATCAAAATACCAACTTGTGAGGCTTGTTTGCAATGTTCCACTACGCTGTAGAGGAGAGTGGAAACTATATAACTATATTTAGTCTTGGTTGACACAGGGTGAGAAACGCTGTCTGAATACAGATTAGATAGAGAACAGCCTCACCTGCATGTGACTCTGAGAGCTGGACAGATCAAACATGGAGCTGCTCAGTCGCTGGTCGCCGCCCGTCTTCAGGGTCCAACCTGGAAGCAAAACATAAAACCACATTAAGGAGGTCTAATCAAGTTCTGGGATTCATGATTTTGTAATTACGTGTCAGTCTGTAGGTATATGTTATAAATTCAGGGATACACACTATTTTATTTCTACAGCTGCAGACAAACTGTAGAATAAGTGTCATATAATGATGACTATGCACACTGCGTTTGGCTGTGATATGTGTGTAATTGTTGATATGCAAACACAAACTTACTGATTTCATATTTATCATCTCAAACATATACAATTTCATGTCACTGTAAACTCTTTAAAAAATTTTAAAAATGCAAGAAAGAGTCCAACTTTGTAAAATATACATGTACAAATGATTGATTCTTTAGTTATAATACATTATTTTATTCAGATTACATACCTGAATAATGTACAGTCTGGTCATTTTTTCATACTTGTTATATTAAAATAATTTTGATGCACAACTTGAGGGGAGCATGGATGAAGTTTTTGATGTGGTGTGCTGCTGTGTCCGCTACCTGGATTTTGGGGACTGGAGTTTTTGTTCTTCAGTGTGTCTCGGCGGGTCGAGCCGGGGGAGATGTAGTCAGCCATCTGACCCTGATGGAAGCTAGACTCGGGGCTGTATGTGTAGTGACTGGAGCCCAGCAGCTCTGCCTTCCTCTCTGCATAAGTGCACCGGGCTGAACCTGCAAGACACACAGCAGGGCTGGAGGTTAACGTGCTTCCATTTGACCAAATTATTTCTTTCAGTCAGTAAACTCAAAGGCCGCAGCTAATCTTTTAGAAACAGGATATCCTGGTTCGTGTCCCCCGTGTAATCAAATATCAGGTCATACCTCTGTAACCTCTGAGCTGATTTTAATGAAACTTAGATGCATGAGGCTTTGTGTTTCAGTTGGCTCTGTGAGTCCTCAGTGAGGGTTGAGCTTGGGTTGGTTTGGGTGGAGTAAAATGTGTCAGTCACCCTAACCTGTACGTTAACCAAGATTACATGTGTTATTCCACCCTAGTTGAACTGTCTCCAGGCTGCAGCAACTTTCTACACACATCCAGCCAATGAATGGCCTTATAGGGCTGCTGTTGAAGTGAAAATATATAGCCCAAATATAATTTTGCACAATCAGACTTTTGTCTTGTCAAACTAACAGACATCTGTAGAAATTAAAGACGAAACATCTTCTAGAAATAGACACACGGGGCTTCCGTTATACATCAATAAAACAACTTTAAAGACAGCCTGTTTGTAAGAAAAAATAAAAGACAAAAAATGAGAGAAGCTGCTTCCCGGCACCTAACCCAGGTAGCCAACCAATTGCAAATGAGTATCTACAGTGTCAGCTTTGTTCTTGCATTGGAGGACCAAACGTCAGCCAGCTCAGGCCTATCCTGTATACTGCACGTATCTGCAATAATTCACAAGAAAATAAGTCTGCTTTTAATTCCAGCCAATTCTGGCAGACATACAGTATGAAGCACTACAAGAACCAAAAGTTAAATATCATTTCAGGAAAATAAAGTATCAGTTACATGTTGTGTATTCAGTGTGGTGTGTGAAACTGGAATTATTTACCAGCCCAACCTTTAAGTCAAAGCTAACATCTAAGACGGATTTTTACAATGTTCCTCACCACAGTTTATTTGCACATGATGGTGAGTTTGTGTCAATTAGTTTAATCCCTAATGAGCATCTTTTAATACAAACAAAGGGATCACAGCCAGCTGATGTTGGTTTTCAGTAGGTACGTACTCTGTGGTCCAGACTGTAAATTGGGGTAGCGGGAGCCTCTGGGTTGGATGTAGGAGGCCTTAAAGGTCGGGAGGACAAACGGCACCTCTTTGCCATCCGGGGGCAGCTTGGACAGGAGGTAATCTTCTGTAACCCCTCTTCTCCCTTCATCCGGCTCCCATCCTGATGCTGATGTCTTTTTAGGAGGCATCTTCAGCGTGATCACTTGAAAGCAGAGGAAATCACACAATCATAAACAAAACGCTCTTCTGTCAAAGCTGTTTGATATGCAGCTGTGCAGGACGTCAGTTTACCTTGGGTGTCCTGCTCCTTCCCCTTCTTCTTCGTGAACTTCTTGCAGCAGTCTTTGAGGCACTCCATGGCTGCAACTGGAAATATTTCAGTGTCTACAGATTACACAGTAAACAGTGATACCACCAGGACCGGAACAAACCTTTCTGGGGATCAGGAGTTGATAACACTCCAAATACCAAAGTTTGTTTGTTCTGTTTTGTAATCCCAAACGTTGCTATAGTGCCCCCAAATCACCAAAGTTTGGCATAGAGCCTTTAAATTTGCAATTTGATGTAATCCCAATTTTTGTTATACTGTAGCCCTATCACCAAACTTTGGCATAAAATGCGTTGTTATGATTGAAAACTTTAATCTAGTTCCACAAAAAAAAACAGATTGGTATTGTATCCCAAAAATATGTAATTTGATACAACCCCAGATTTTGGTAAAATGAAATCACCCCATCCCCCATTTGTTAATTGTTATGATCCCAAAATCTTTTAGAGTTCACCAAAATCCCCCAAAATTTGTTATAGTAAAATCTTTATAAATTTGCTTAAATCTGGTATAGTGTCCCCAGATTTGTTGATATAATCCCACAATTTGGTATAGCGCTCCAAAAATATGCTGATATAAATATACAAATCTGGGAGAGCACCCACAAAGTCAAAATTTCCCCATCAAGGGACTGGTGTTGGAAATTAGCTTTGGCTATATACACGTGTACAGTACATCGGTCACTGCGTTTGCAACTGTCAGTGTTTCTCTGTACTTGTCCCTTACAAATAAACTAATCATTTGAAGGAAAAAAAAAAAAATGATGTAACAATTTTCCCCCAAATCCCCCAAATTTGCTCAACAGCTCACAAAATGTGATTTTTTAAAAATGAATAAAGGAGCATATTTTCAATGTTTGGGGGCCACGTGGACGACTGACAAGCACTCAGCTGCAAACAAAAAGTGAAAAGAGTTCAAATTATTTCGTGAGCTCACAATCAACTACAGTCAGCAAACACATCTGACCTTGCAACACTTGTTCTGTTTCCGGCCATATGAAGGAATTTGCGTCTGTGTAACCTCGCTACACACGTAAAAGAGCAATTAATCATCTCTTAGCCTATTTCAAATTACAAAATCAGTTAAAATGGAAACTCACCCCTGCGATGTTTCCACGGAAAGAGGACAAAGTCTGTACATCAAGCGGTGCAGCTCACTCTCACGGGCCGGCTGGAGAGAAATGCCAGTGAGCTCAGGTTTATGGTGCACTTCAGTTACAGGTCTCTCCCTCTCTCTCCTCCCCTCCCTCCCTCCCTCCCTGGTTTTCTTCCCGACTCTCTAATCTAATTCCCGGACTGACACACTGTGCGTTGAGCTTCCTTCCCCGAACAGCCACCACAACTTTCTGTTTTGTTTTTTTGTTTACCCCACTAATCATCCCTGTCATTTAATTGCCCTCCCCCTCAGTCGATATCTCAACATTGTCTACATCATCCAGGTAGAAACTTGGCAACCATTCAGGTTCAGTATGTCTTTATTTACTGACCAGACTCACTTACAGTTTCAACAGTTTTACAATTAGCAACATAATCATTCAATCATTGTTATAATCCTAAAAGTTATTGTGCCCCCACATTGCCCAAATTAGCTGTATTGCCCCCAGAGATTGTCATTTGTTATGGTCCCATTATGGTTTGCCAAAATCTCCCAAATTTGGTATGGTGCCCCCAAAATTTGGTGGTGGATTAAATCCCAAATTTTGTTATAGTGCTCTGCCATTGCCACAAATTGGTATAGTGCTCCAAAATTGATCTGATATGATCCCAAAATTTGGTATAGTGTGCTCAAATCCCCCAAATGTTCTATGTTGCCCCCAAATATTGTCATTTATTGTGCTCCCAAAATATTTTAGAATTTGACAAAATCCCCCAAATTTGGTGTTATGCCCCCAAAAGTGTTTCCTAATTTCCAAAAATTTGTATGGTGCTCCAAAAATGTGCTGATATAATCCCCAAATCTGGTATAGTGTCCTCAAAATGTGTTATTTAATTTGTTATAGTCTCCCCAAAATATTACATTATAATTCCAAAATGTTGCTCTAGTTTCATGAGTTCAGGACGACTTTTAATTAATAATCACACAATTTGTTATAATCACCCCAAAGATATTACAATATAATCCCAAAATTAGCTGTACTTTCAGCAGCCTGCTCACGCCACGGACAGTTGTGTGGTGAAGACATTTATTGGTCCAAAAGAAAGTGTGATCAATAATTCAGTTAATGACTGGCTGTTACATCATTTCAAATATTGCCACTGCAAATGCACAATTACACTTCTGCTCGGATGACCGGCTCTCATAAAAAAAACAAAAACAAACACACAACAATGATCTCATGATGCAATGACAGCTCTTGAATTCAGGCCTATAAAAGTCACTTTCACAGCTTATCTGAAGGGATGAAAATTCACAGACAACTGGGGGAAACTGTATTGTGTATACACTGGTACTCAGCGAGGGTAATCTCCATCATTTTCAGGTCATTTTCTAAATAGAGGATCTCAGAAATTGTACACCATAAATATCCCTCTGTGTCGAAAGTCCATATCGCAGCCATAAAAGCTCAGTGTCCATTAAACCAGGGTGGGTATTCGAGCACAGGGATGCTTTCCCATCAGCTGATCTTGGCTGAGTCTTTATCGGACGTGTCTTTATTGAGGATGACATAATGATTTTAAAACAAACAAAAAAAAAAAAAAAAAAAAGGTGATGAGCTGTCTCAAACAAACCATTACACGAGCTGCAGATGAGTGCAGCTTGATTCTCTGGGGCAATGAAGTTCATTTGGGACACTCAGAACGGGTGCTCTGATACAAATATCATCAGGCGTATGATGGAGCTGCCTCTGAAGTTGATGACGTTGTTGACCGTGACCATCTCCAAGTCCAGCACTACCTCCCTCGGTCCCTTGATGGGCCGTGACAAGACCAGCGTGGCGCTCACGTTACTGGTTTGCTGTAAGACAAAAGAAGACGGGGGTGGAATGTGAGGAATGAAGTACAGGAAACGGTTGAATCTGACAGCTGCACATGATGGAGGGAATCCAAGTCTCTGGGGCTTTGTGATTATTTATAACTAGCAAACACAAGCACAAAGTCAAGGAAAGTTAATGCATTTTCCATCGTGCATAAGGTCAGGCCATGAGGGCTTGTTTAAACAAGGACAAAACAAGGTAACTCAGTAAGATATTGAAACTCTCACGTGGTCATCTAAGCCATGCCACAGAGAATCTTTATACTTTGATATCCTCCTAAAAAAGCCTGTATTTAACATATTTGAGCAACAAAAATCACCCTCCCAAACACATTGCACACACTTATTGCTCCATCTACTGGCTGCACACTGCACTGAAAGGTCAGGTGCTTCATGTTTTACGTCTTCCCCCTTCTTCACAGGCTTTGTGTTTTACTTGGTATATAGGTCCTTTTTCACAGCAGACATTTTGACTTTTCATAGTAGGAAAAGCACAGGTGTTACTAATAACAATGGCTCTGTTTTGCTCAAATGTCTCAGTAATTTAGCCATCATTCATTTTATGTTATGTCAATAAATCTTTTGTGGAAAAGGCCTGTTGGTATGTAAATAACTGATATTAGAGCTGAATAACTGATGTTTCCATACATGTTTATCATGATTATTATATTATATATTCAGAATCTGTTCAGAATCACACCTATAACAAAGTGATTTAGCTTAAAACTTGACTTAGGATCAAATAAATGCTATATTTTGTTGCAGTTTCTTAATGTGAGCTTTTGAAACTTAAACCAACATGTTTATTTTTTTAAAATGTGTGAGTGGGATCAAACACATGACCTTAAACTGGGGCTCTAAATACAAACATACTCCAAGTTGTTTGTTGGGATTATTATTCTGTAATTTCATGTAAACCCACATTTTTTCCACAGTGCCCCCAAATATGGCAGTCCAACAAATTTTTATTATCTCAAAATCTATTATTGTGCCTTGTTTATTATTCAATAAAAACATGTATAGTCACCCCCAATTTGGGCTTCCAAATCACCCAAATTTGGTGTAGAGGCCCAAAAACATGTCAATTATTACAGTTCTTAAATTTGTTCTAGTGCCTCCAAATATGTTGTTTGTTCCCAAATTTGTCCACAAAATCTAACCCTCATTAGCTGAAGGATATTTTGAGATCTATACACGCTATAATAAAACGAGGGACTGTGTCTTTAAGTTGCTGAATTATGACAAAAACTAACAAAAGGAGTCCATGCTTTTTTCTTATTGACAATTCAGTCGGATACTCATGCAGAATCATAATATTTGTGAAGTGATTCTGATATAACTTGCTCACTGTTAAGCTCATTAATAAGCACCATGATCACATAAGAACAATCCAAGACTTTGTTTTATGGTTTTGGCAGCATCTTCGGTAAGTAAACAGTCACAGCTGTGGTGTTTCTGCACTCCTACAGTTTGCTTAACAATCAAACAGTGCTGCAATTTCCTTTCAGTGCTCCTCCCTGGATTCTCTGTTGACGGAGTTTGAGTTTCTGTAGGTGGCACTGCTTTCTTAGTCTGTTAATCTATGGTAGCTCATGCTTACTACCCAGTTCAAATAAACTGTAGTTGCTTGCTGCTGCCAGAAACATAAAACCCATCACTTCCTGTATGACAGAGGATTTTATCTGAAAAATCCACCACACAAGAAACGAGAAATCAATTCATACATGTTACGAGAATGCCTCATTTTATTCCTTTGAGATGTTATCACTGCATTGTGCTCCTTCGCCTTCATATCTACAGGTTAGTGGACAGTCTCATTCATCTCTGAAGTACTCACTCTCATGTAAAACTCTCGTCCTTCGTTGCCCGACTTTATCTGGAAGATGTAGAAGGCGCCGGGGTAGCGCGTGGTGGCCTGCATCTGGAAGATGTCTGCAGGCACACTGCGCCCCGACGACAAGTCCATGTGTCGGTACAGAACAGTGAAGGGCTTGTCCCTGCAGGCAGGGTTCTCAGCTGAACACATACACTGACTGCAGAGGAGGACACACAGAGCGAGATTACGTTTTGGAGAATATAACTTTGTGTTAGGCGTGGCTGTGTGATAATGAATATAAATGCAATGGAACACAGATGAAGATGCATTCAAAGGATGAATGGAAAACAAGTTGGGGGAAAACGGAGTGGAAATACTCACTTGTCACTAACTTCGATGTAAGGAGAGTGACACTGTAAAGGGTCCAAGCATGTATAGCCTCCCTGGAAATTGAAACATACTTGTGCTGTTGTACAGGTGTTGTTACCAGTGTCACATTCATTGATATCTTCAAAATCAAACACACAACAATCAGAGTCAGTTAAAACATCATCATCATCATTTCATCATCAACATTTTGAAAGCATCAAGAATACAGTTAGTGAGAATGACTGTAAATGGTACAAAAAACATATTAATATTAAATAAGGTGACACTTGTTTCACACATTAGATGATCGATAAAAACGTAATACACATGTGCAACTAGTCTAAATGCTGGCTTAATTTCCCTTAAATATCTTCACTGTAGCATTGCAGGTGCAGATGTGCCATTTTAACCAAATAAAAACATCAAATAAGAAACTTTTTAGGTTACAGTTGCAAAATATTTCAAACAAAATGTATCAGAGTAAAACAGGATTAAACTATATTCAAAATTTTCCTGATAAAAAAAAAAAAAATCACTACACACAACAAAGCAATATACAGCAGCTTTTTGAGTAATGTTTCCATTCATAATCAACCAAATATTTGCCCTCTGTGACACTGCATCTAGACTTTTATTCCGTTCAGTAGTAGTGACTGTGTCGTTGTCCTGAATTTTACCTTCACAACTCCTGCCGTCCTCGTATACATAATATCCAGGCGGACAGATGCAGGAGAAAGAGCCGGGGGTGTTCACACATCTGTGCTGACACAGAAACTCGGAGAAGCTGCACTCATCCAAGTCTACAGGGAATTAAAAAAAAAGGATTAAAACGCCTCAGAAAAAGATTGTGAGCAGGTCGACTGGGGCCCATCTGTGTGGACTTCCTCTAGGTGCTCTGGTTCACTCCCACAGTCCGAATACACGCAGGTTTAAAGAGGCTAAAGGGGTGAATGTGTTTGTCTCTCTACAGTATATATGTCAGCCTGTGATACAGTGGCAGCTTCTCCAGGGTGAACCCCCCTGCCTCAGTCTGAGCTGGGATTGCCTCCATCTCCCCGTGATGCTGCACAGGATATGCAGACAGACAATGTTAATGTTATAATGTATTACATTAAAGAAAGAAATGACCATACAAATCTAAAGTGTATCCAGTTGATAATCGTACAGCTTTGCTCATTCAGAGTGATGTTACACTAACTTCATCAGCTGCGAATGGTCCAAGTGGCTAAAGTTTATCAGTAAAGTATATCAGTGTTACTCTTTAGGATGTCAAACTTTAATGTTCTACAGACAGACTGCATTTTACTTTTCAAAGTCATGAAATGCTGTTTTTTTTAATTAAGAAATTGATCAGCGATGACAGATTAGCAGTGCTGGAAGAAGTACTCATATCTTTTACTTAAGCAAAAGTAGCATTACCGCTCTGTAACCATATTTTGTTACAACTAAAAGTCTTGCATTCAAGGTTTCACTTAAGTAAAAGTACAAAAATGTATTAAACGTACTTAAAGTATGAAAGTAAAAGCAGAATGGTCCCTTTCAGAGAGTTATATTATTATATATCATATTATTTTTGATGCTTTAACACATAAGCAGCATTTTAATGTTACAGCTGCTGGAGGTGGAGCACATTTTAACTACTTTATATACTGTTGGAAAGTTCACGTTTGTAAATTCTTAATGTGTAAAGTAAACAGTAACTCCAGTTGTCAGATAAATGTAGTAAAGCACAATATTTCCCTCTGAACTGTAGTGAAGTAGAAGTATAAAGTAGCATAACACTGAAATACGAAGTAAAGTAGAAGTACCTCAAAACTGTACTGTACATAGTCACTGCTGAATAGACATCATTAAAGTACCAACTTGTCTCACCAATGCAGGAAGTACCGTCGGACGCCAACTCGAATCCCTCGTCACAGTTGCACATAAAGGAGCCGTAGGTGTTGAAGCAGCCGTGACTGCACGGTTCATCTTCACACTCATCCACATCTGGAGGAACAACAGCGGACGGGAGTTTAACACAACATTGGTACACATGGAAGTGTGCCTGTGTGTTTGTTTGTGGGAGACTGACTGTGGAGTGACTTATTTATTTACACGTGTACCTGTGTGTAAGTGTACAGAGTATTTATCTGCCTGTGTGTGTGAGTGTGAGTTTATTAGCATTCATGTTCACAGTTAACAACTGAATAGAAGCAGAATTTACATTAATAAAAAATAGAAATATATCTATATGTGACTGTACAACTATACATGTATCTATATACACACATGCACCCATACATTCATACATACACATTTACAAATGCAACCATACATTCACATACAACCATGCATACATTTTACCATAAAATCCCACAAAAACATCATTTTATAAACAAAACAAACCCCAAAGATTTCAGCGTTGTTCCATCCAGTGTGTGTGTGTGTGTGTGTGTGTGTGTGTGTGTGTGTGTGTGTGTACCTTGACAGGTCCTGCTGTCTGGGTTTAGGATGAAGCCGGGGTTACAGGAGCAGGAATAAGAGCCTGGGACGTTGGCACACAGCTGTTGGCAGTAACCATAGCGACATTCGTCAATATCTGGTCAAAAAGAAAAGAGACAAACTGGGTTATGAACCATTACATGTGCATACTGTAGGTCAGTTTACTGTGATACAAGTAAAAACACAGACTGTGATGTGAAAATGACTACACCACCTTCTTTTTATTATCCTGACAGTTTATTGATTTGAATTGGCAAGAACTTTGCTGAGCTGCTTTACTGCACAAAACATGAAGAGGGCGCCGTTACATCCAGAGGAGGCTGAAGCTTTCAGAGGTCCTGATGGCATTTTGTAAACCAAGACAAGATGCAGCATTGTCTTTTCTACATTATCATTATCAACAAGTCATACGGTCTTAATTTTAGGAAATATTTAGCCATGGTCTCCTTTGTTTAAAGAACTTATACCAAAGTCTAATGGACCACTTCGCTGATTTAGGCCATTAACTACAAATCATGTGTCATCTAATTTACTGCCAGATCAGTTTTGTACCTTTCAAGGCTGCCATTACATTCATGACAGTATTAAAAAAATCAGTTTTCAGACACTAGAAACCTGCTTGACAGAGATAAACCATCTCAATGAATAATTACTCCACTTTATTTTTATGGAGTGAATATAGTCTCATTAAGATTTGTAACTGAAAAACTAAGATTTGTACCCGAAAAACCAGATTTGTAACCGAAAACCAAGATTTGTAACTGAAAAACCAAGATTTGTAACCGAAAAACCAGATTTGTAACCCGAAAAACCAGATTTGTAACCGAAAACCAAGATTTGTAACTGAAAAACCAAGATTTGTAATAAATATGTGTATTTTACTTACAGATTTTTTACTTCAGCTTCACAGATCTGGTCCTTTTCGCTTTCAAAAAGCTTCCTGCGCATTCAAATGTCTTTGTTTTCATTTACGGATCAGGTTACTTTCGCTTTCGGGGTTTTGAGACTGTATTCTCGCNGAAAAACCAAGATTTGTAATTAAAAAACATGATTTGTAATAAATATGTATATTTTACTTACAGATTTTTAACTTCAGCTTCACAGATCTGGTTCTTCTCGCTTTCAAAAAGCTTCCTGCGCATTCAAATGTCTTTGTTTTCGTTTACGGATCGGTTACTTTCGCTTTCGGGCTTCTGAGACTATGTTCTCGCTGTTTGGTATGGAATCATAGGAGTGCCACAAAAAAGAATATATCTGGGAAAGAATAAGACAATAAATGTGGAAATATAAAGAGAAATAAATAAAAGAATAAATAAATGTGGATATATAAAGACAAATAATTCTTTTTCCTTTTGCCCTTTTTCTTTTGTTTTACCCTTTTGTTTTCCCCATTTGCTTTTGCTATTCCTCTTTTGCTTTTCNTATGGAGTGAATATAGTCTCATTAAGATTTGTAACTGAAAAACCAAGATTTGTAACTGAAAAACCAAGATTTGTAATTAAAAAACATGATTTGTAATAAATATGTATATTTTACTTACAGATTTTTAACTTCAGCTTCACAGATCTGGTCCTTTTCGCTTTCAAAAAGCTTCCTGCGCATTCAAATGTCTTTGTTTTCATTTACTGATCAGGTTACTTTTGTTTTCGGGTTTTGAGACTATGTTCTCGCTATTTGGGCTTCACAGATTTGTAAATACATGCTGCGTTTAGGTGCTGGTGGAAAACTGGGACATCTGGGCTTTCAGCGAATTTGTGTTTAATTTCACAGTGGGAAAGACGTTTTTCTAAATAGACAGAATAGCTCGTCACCCCTTGACTAGAGCACATACATATATGTACCAACCATAGACTCTATACAGTAACCTATAAATGTAAATATATGGTTTAAATAAGCTACTGCTAGGTGGTAGAGTTGTTCTTCTGCTGGGAAAACAGCCAGTCCAGGCAAAAAGCAGATGAAGGCTGAACCTAACCCTAACCACCGAGGGGCGGCGCTATACGGGAAACACAATTCTAACGGGAGGGAATCACATTTCCACGGGGGAACGGACTTCCACACAACACCACTGTGTGCNGCACACAGTGGTGTTGTGTGGAAGTCCGTTCCCCCGTGGAAATGTGATTCCCTCCCGTTAGAATTGTGTTTCCCGTATAGCGCCGCCCCTCGGTGGTTTGGGTTAGGTTCAGCCTTCATCTGCTTTTTGCCTGGACTGGCTGTTTTCCCAGCAGAAGAACAACTCTACCACCTAGCAGTAGCTTATTTAAACCATATATTTACATTTATAGGTTACTGTATAGAGTCTATGGTTGGTACATATATGTATGTGCTCTAGTCAAGGGGTGACGAGCTATTCTGTCTATTTAGAAAAACGTCTTTCCCACTGTGAAATTAAACACAAATTCGCTGAAAGCCCAGATGTCCCAGTTTTCCACTAGCACCTAAACGCAGCATGCATTTACGAATCTGTGAAGCCCAAACAGGTTGGTTTTCGGTTACAAATCTTGGTTTTTCGGTTACAAATCTTAATGAGACTATATTCACACCATATATTTTATTGTCACCTGGTAATAAAAACGCCACCAGGGCCTGACAAACTCTGTCTTGTTGGTGGAAATCAGCTTGTTTTAATGCTAGAAATCACTGAATTCACGTTATCCTTTTCACAATGTTTGATCATGGTTTGCCTTTGAGATTTTACAACAACATAGCTTGTGAATAAAATGTCTTTTTGCAACACAAGTTTGACTTTCAAACATCAGAGCTTCCTTAAATGCACCACAAATTAAGGGGTTTGCAACAGTTTCTGTTAGGAACTGCAGTAGGTTACAATAACAATGTTTACTATGATGGTTTAGCTATTTCAAGCAAGTTTTAAATCTCAGCACTAATTTTAAGTACATGCAATGTGAAGTTAATTGGCTAAAACATTCAAAATCACTCCCTCACAATTAATTTGACAATGGGTTAGCTACAGTTCACTCACCCTGGCACTGTCCACCAATGAGCCAGTATCCTTCAGTGCAGGAACAGGTGTAGCCACCTGCTGTGTTGATGCAGACCTGGGTGGGGTTACAGTGATGAGAGTTTGTCTCACATTCATCAATGTCTGGAACAGAGAGGAGGAGCAGAGGAGAGGCAGGAGATGTCATTATTAATAGTTTTTGTTCTTTTTTTTTTTGTCAACACCCCCACCAAAAAAAACCCTGTTTATTCCAGAGTGGAGTATGTAATCAACTAGACAGACAGACAACTTTATTGATCTTTAAGGGAAATTGCACTGTTACAGCAGCCAAATCACCCAAAACAAAGTCTAACTTTCAGTGTTATTAGATTGCATACATGGTTTTTCTGTTTAGTCAGTCCTGAAAATTTACACAAAAGTGACACCTTGGATGAAAGAGTTGGGAAAAGTTGCTGCGTATGAAAGAATGTCATATAGGATGTATAACAAAACAGAAAACTCTTTCCTGAAGTGGGTCATATATATATATATATATATATTTTTTTTTTTGTTTTGTTTGTTTTTTTTTTTGTTTTTTTTTAAATTTTTGGAGTAAAAGGATAAGGTGGAAGCACATTGATGATATTGATTTCCATGAGGGAGTCATGCTTTTGTACTTTCTCTCAGAATTGAATTGTCTCTTTATTTTTTGCTTTATTTCTAGGGAAGTTCTGTCTTTTTTTCTGATTTGTAGTACTGATATATTTCAAAATACAAATTGCAAGTAACAAAAGCTACACAGCCTACTTATGGTAACTCTACTGCAGCGTTTCAGGGTTACATGCCTTGCTCAAAATCACGTCCACTAGACTAGAACTTTCCGTGCTGGCTTGGAGATTGCACCGACAATCTTCTAGTCAAAAGTCTGTTTCTCCAACACTCAGGTTTTCACCACCCTGTGTTTAAAAAACTCTTAACACAACAGTTAACATTTCAATACAGCATTCACTTTCAATTGTTTCTGCACAAGATTAAAGATTTCTCAGATTACAATCTGAATTCCTTTAACGCCCCTGGAGCAGCTCAACCACTACGGCATAATAGCCACATTTCCTTATGAGGATATGACAAATCAAAACTTCCAACCTCTGTTTATGGTTCTCAGACCATGAAGTCACCAATCTCTAGAAAGCCGGTGGGGGAAATGGGTGGGAGCCTGGCTTTCTGTTTGGACAGGCAGCTATGATAAGCGATAACGTCTGTCGGTGAGACCGTGGCCCTCTGTGCCAACTTGGACCACTGGCCCTTCACAGGGGTGGAGGAGGCCCGGAGGGCTCGGCCTCTGGCCAACAGCTACACGGCCCCGGCACCTGCTTGCAGTTACCAGTCAAAACCTCTCTGAATGGTCTTCATCTGCACCCCATGTGTAGCCTTGCTGCAGATCTCCAACGTACACACACACGGGCTGCAGGAGCATTTCAGTTCAGCTCCTTATATAGGCTGTTTCACGAGCTGCCGGGGTCGCCACTGACAATCCTGATCAGCTTCAGGGGAGACATGACAGATGGGATTTGTTTTAAAATGCCTGAATCAGTCACATGTAGGAAAACTGAGAAAACCTGAACGGTTGAAGGATTTTGACACCATATTTGTACACAAACTGATAAAAAACAATCCCCAGTGGCTTTTAATGCCAGGTCCTCTTGGTTACAGAGATTAACATGTGAGCTGTGTTCATCATCTACTCTCAAAAATACACTGAACACTGAATGTGATCATGAGCAATTCATTAACGATGAGAAAAAACAGTCTTGTTTTCAGATCAACTATCATGCATTTTTGAGTTAATCCACGGATTTCAAAAGCCCGCAAGGTTGGAAATGTTTCTCAAGCCACAGAGAAGCATGTAATCCTTCAACTCGAGTAAAAACATGAAAATCCCCAAAACTGGAGTTACGAGCGGAAATGAACAGTACAGTCCCGTGTGAAATTTAAAACACAAGAGAGTATCTGAACTCTAGAGGCATAATTTGACTTACAAGATATATGACAGTGTGTAAAAGTGTGCTTGAGCAATCTATCTCCTGCTTAAAAGGGCCAGTTCACCCAAATTACAAAAACATATTCTCTCATCTGCCACTATTAGCGTCTAGTCATACAGGTATAAAATTATACCATATGGCCACATACTTTGAGTACTCTTGGTCTGGTTTGGGCAAGGCCCCTTAGTTCCAGTTAAAAGAATAGTTCAACATTTTGGGAAATATGCTCATTCGCTTTCTTGGCGAGAGTCTGATGAGAAGATTGATACCCTTCTTCATCTGTTCAATATGAAGCTGGAGCCACAAGACCGTTAGCTTAGCTCAAAATAAAGCCTGAAAACAGAGTTAAAGAGACCTGTGTCTAGACCTGCTCTATAGTGCCCTGAGATAACTTCTGTTATGATTTGGCGCTGTATAAATAAAACTGAATTGAATTGGTTTGTTTTCTGGCTGCTAGCGGTAGCGTTTTGGACAGTAGCCAGGCTGGTGCAAAGCAAAAAGTAACCGTAAGAATCCCAATATGAACTAGAAACCCCGATCTCAGTGCTATGATAGAGGCAGAGTAAAACGCCCGGTAGTCTCGGGTCCCGCAGCTCTCTCCATCGAGTGAATGCCAGTCCAAGGTTCACTCTTGTTTTTCCTCATTTTTTTTTAATCACTCTCTCTCTTCGCCTGCTTTGCCTCCTCCATCAACGGGGCTCTTTTTCTTTTGCCAGGCAGAGTTTCCACAGTTACTCCGGTTGTTCCACCGTCTGCCATTTCTGCTAGCTGGGGATAGCTACCGGAAAATAAAAGCCCTATTCCTCTTCTGTTTTGGTTGCGCAATGCAATGGTTAACCCTAACCCCTATGCTTATAGGGAACCAATCTAAATGCCAGTGGTGTCATTATTTTATAGCCATTACATTGTGCAATCAACATTTACTTCATAAGGATAAGTTAAAGCAAAAAAGTTGTCTATTGCCACTTTAATGCTACAGCGTACAACGACCATAATTCTGTTTCCAACTTTGAGTCAACAGTTTGGGGGAAAGCCCATTCCTGTTTCAACATGGCAATGCCCCTGCGCACAAAGCCAGGTCCACAGAGAAGTGATTGGTGTAGAAGAACTTAGCTGGCGACTGCAAGCCAGGCCTCATCACCCAACATCAGCGGCCAGCCTCACGGATACTCTTGTGGCTGAATGGGAGCAAATCCCTGCAGGGTTTCTTCACAGAAGAGGGGGGGCTGTTAATCCACATGGCTTTGAAATGAGATGTTCAACAGTTGGGTGTCCACATCATTTTGGCCATACAAGGTATCTGCATGGCTAGATACCACCAGGAGTAGGTAAATAATAATGTCTTTTTGTAAATTGTGACCTGCTGCAAGTATGTCTTTCAGAAATCAGCTGAAAGAGGGATAATACTATAACACACCATAACACTGCTTTTAAAATGCTTTTGTAGTTCTATCTGACCTTGGAAAAACAAATGCACAGATGCATACCCAAGGACTAATTTGTTCTATTGTTCTTCCAGACTGGTGCCATTAGTGACACTGATGGAGCGTAGTGCCATTAACTTAAAGACAAAGCCATGTTTGTTGCAGGTTCAGACAGGAAGTCACAGTCTGTGTAATTTCTGCCCCATAGCAGCATCAATCAACAACCCATTACATCACTACACACACACACCAGCCTTTAGGGGTGTGAGGCCTCGTTACGATTGGCCCCCACAGAGGCATGCCTGTTCTCCAGGCACAGATTTGGCAACAAATGACCTCATCTTTGGCACTCTGATGGTGGAGTTTACCCAAACAAGGTTGTGAGCCGATCCCCTGACAGGCCTTCTCTCCTACAAAGAGAAACAGTCCGTATTTGTGCATGAGCTAAACTCTGAAGCTCTCTTTAGAGGGAAATAACTGTACTATATGTGTACATTTTCCACTCATTACATGGTCACGGCTGATTTACCCAAAATGACAGAAAAACACCCCAAATGGACTTCAAGGAGGCCATTTTCAACAGCTTGTCCCAGCTGGACACAGAGGGGTAATTATGTTAAGATGTATTTAAGACAGCTGGGGGGGGGGGGGG
>LKNJ01001132.1:148972-178542 GCA_002120245.1 Maccullochella peelii
ATATATATAAATATAATAGTACTGTACTTAAACATAAGAGCAGTCTCAAGTCTCTGATCAACCACAGTCCGCAGTTACAGCCATAATTGCGCTTGTTGCATATCACAGTCTGGCCGTCTGGAAAAGACAAGATTTTGCAAAAATGTCTTTATGGTTTTAACAGATGTACTGAACCACATAAATCTCTACACAGGCTACTGCTGCCAGAGAGTTTTTAGGCAAGTCCTGGATCAGAAACAATTCACTGCATTGTTGAAAAGAATAATAATAAAAAGACTCAGAAGAGAAGAAAATTAAAGTTGTTCAATGCAAGTCAAAGGATAAAAACTGAATGAGATAATGCCTCTTGCAAACAGAGGTGATGATTAACTCAACCGACATGAATTGAACTGCACACAGTGAGTTTACAAGGTCACTTGTGTTCAGAACTGGTGCCATGAATGAAAATCTAAATGTGAGATGTAACTCATAATCAAAAGGACAGTTTCTATGAAAATCTACTGTGTTGCCCTCACTCTGAACAACTTGAAAATGTTCTCATCCTGCCTCCTTTTTGCATGTGGAGTCACTTCATTGATCACTCTCAACTTGCAGGTTAACACCTAACTGTAGTGTTGAGTGGGAAATACTTTTACTGATGTGTAAAGGGAGACTCTTGCATAGAATAGTAATTGCAAGTAAAACTGATTCTAAAAAACAAAATTTAGTTTCAATCCCCTCGCAAAAAAAGGGAATTTTAAGCTTTTGTGAATTCTCTGATCATTTATTCTTGCAGGAAATAAAAAAAGAGCAGCAATAAGTAGCAGAAATGCTCAAATATCTCAGTCTGTGTAGTCTAACACTCATGTTGGATGAATTAAGATGTCTACATGGGGCCCATCACTGCTTTAACAAGTCTTTGAGCACAGCTCCAGCACTGGCCTCAGCTGAGACCGGCACAGGTGTGAAGGAGGGCAGGGCATCAGAGATGGGCTTCATCAGCAGGTGACCTCCTGAGCCGCCAGAGCCGGAACCAGCCAGCAGGGGCACCGCAGCAGAGCGAGGGGCCAGGAAAGGATTGGACTCGCCGGCTCGCTTGCTGGCTGCTGCAGCTCCTGTGAGGAGAGAGGCTTGAATTTAAATAAGGTTTGATGTGTTTGGGGATGTAAGAGACAGAACAACGCCGCCCGTCTGACATGACTGATTAAAGCACACGAGAGAAAGAAACCTCCTGGCGGCGGTCATTCCCAAAGGGGTCGTTTACCTGCGGCGGTGCTGGAAACAGCACTGCTGGTTCTTCTCGGAGGCGGGGCACTCAGAGCTTTCATGTCATGGACTGGAAGCTTTGGTGCGGGCAGCGAAGGGGTCGACTCAATCTCCAGGAACTTTACAAACATCTCTGAGAAGGACTGCAACAACAAAGGACAGGACAGTGTTAAAATTACTGAGATCTTTTAGCAAGGAAATTCTGCTTTACACCCTAAACAAGAAGTCCAAAATGAAGAGTTAGCTTTAGAATAACATCCTGGTGAGAAATCAGTGTCTTGCTCAAGGACACTTCAGCAGATCCATAAATGTGTATCCCTGCACAAGTGGGTATAAATACTGCAGTGGATACATGCATTCATATTTTATGTGTGTGCATGTTGTTGCGCTAAATTAACAAGGCAGTATAAATTGTGGAGACCTTTATTTTGAAGGGCACATGTTAACACATAAACTGTGATATATTTCCTTTTTTTGTTTTTATGTATTTTTTAATGGAAGTAAACATGTTCATGTTCAATCTACTACTTTTTGTTGCATTTGCGTGTTTTGCCAGAAAGTAGAAACGCTTGTTTTATTTTACAACCACTTGCACTAGATTTACTTACTCTTTTTGTTCAGGACTTTTCCTTGGAAACTTAATCATTTTCTTTCAGTGTTTTTGCTGTATAAGTGATGCTAAGTTACTTTAAACAAGTGTAAAGTGAATGTAGTGATATTTTTACACAAAACTGCAGGGACATTACGCTGATGCCAAGTCTGGTGATACATGGCTGAAAGATAGTCCTGGGAGGTGTGGTCCTTGTCCATTATACAACAAAAAGCAGAGTTAGACTCATTACATGCGCACTCCTCTTTGTTCTACAGTCAGGGTAAAGTATACTTTATAAAACATAAACTGTGTGTCTCTGTGTTAAAAAGAACTTAATGTGGCGTTTCTTACCGAGTTGAATCCTTGGCCACTGGTGGGCCTCTGGGGAGTGTTTGGGACACTTTGTGCTCCTCTTCCTCCCAGCCAGCTTGACACCCATCCAGTAACACCGTGTCGTCCATCCTCCTCCAACAGCTGCAGATGGGAGGTAAGGAAGTGCAGACAAATACTTTAAAGTCTCCAAATCATCACCGACACATAGTATTTTAGGATCAAGCACACAAAAAAAGAAATAGTAGAAGAGTGCAGGTACAGTAAATGTTAGACTTTTCACTCAGGCTATTGTTGAAGAGTAGATTTTCTTCTGTTTTTTTAAATGAGTGGTCAGATTATTTCAGTTTTAATTGCCCTTAGTTTCCTTTCTGCTTGCCACCACTTTCTGGAAAATTATTTTGTGGACCCATTCACTAGTTTAAGCTAAACTAGTGAATGCTAAGCTTATATACAGGCACTCTCTCACTCATACTCTCTGCTGACAGCCCACACTCCTAGAAGAAGGTTGTGGCTTTATCATTCACTGTCATCAGCGTCATTTGCCTGGCAGGATTCAGCCAGATGGACCTCATATATAGAGTGTATGGATCACAGCTTTGGGCTAAAAAAAAGGCACCAGAAGGGGGATACTAGCTGCTCCACTAAATGCGATTCTGAAAAGTGGGACACTTGGCTGCCGTGAACTCGAGTTGAGTGGAAAATTTAAATAGCATTAACAGGAGAGAAAAAAAGTGGAACGACCTCCAACACAACAAAAATGGGTCTTCTGAGGAGTTGTAATCGCATTTGCCCCTCACCCTGTATCTGTTTTCCTTTAAGAGTGTTGGGTAATATACTTTGGAATCGTTGGATGGAGTCTCACAGGGCTCCTGCCAGAAGATCTGGACAAGGAAATGCTTTCTGTTTCATGGCTGAGCTCTGAGAGGATTTTCAGGGGCTGCTGGAGTTAAAAGTGACAGTTGAACAGTGAGTTTCAGGGTTAACCTTTTGTCTCTCAAGGACAGGTTTAACTAATTAAACATGTTGAAGGCCAAAAAGGTAATTTGTCTGTCACTGTCCTAGGTCACTCTGACACTATGTAAATAGTGCAATTCTCCCTTAGACTGGACAAAAAAGTGTTCTGTACAGAGTAAAAAAAAAACAACAAAAAAAAACAAAAAACAAAAAAGAGCTATTGGATGAATTGCCATGAAATTTCATACACACATTCATGTTCCCCTCAAGATGAATTGTAATCACTCTGGTGAGCCTCTGACTTTTCATCTTGCGCCATTATTAGTCAAAATTGTATTTTGTCCAGTACTTTGATTTATAACTAAACACCTGCAAAACTTATGACATTCCCATCATGCTCAGCTGTATTTTGTGTTTAGTCCTAATTAGCAAATGTTAGCATGCTAACACGTTAAACTAAGATGGTGAATATGGTAAAAATTATACCTGCTAAACATCAGCACGTTAACATTGTCATTGTGAGCATGCTCATGTTAGCATTTAGCACTGCGGTGCCAAAGTACAGCTTCCCAGAGCCATTAGCAAGACCGTAGACTCTTAGTCTTCTCGTATGTTAAATCTGTAGTATTTCTGAATCTATACTTTTATAATATTTAGCGATAGAGCTTTAGACTTGAGACTCACTCAAGTCAGATTTAATTCACAAAAATGAGGACTTGAGACTTGGACTTGCCCTAAAACACTTTAAAGCTCAGTTGAACAACTGTCTTGTTAACTGTTTGTCAATCTCTGTCAGCGAGCTTCAGCCTGCCAAAACTGTTTGTCTTTATCATCCAGTTTCTCCATGCTGTCATGCTTTTTAGACTGTTCTTTTGTCATATCTGCAATTGGGACTCTGACTATAAGGCTCTGTTACCTCATGTTGTATTAAAAAATCTAATTAAGACCTCTTCGGTAGCTGACACCTACTTTCTAAATGGTAACACAACATGACAAACTTTGGAGCTGTGTGTCATTGTGATTTTGTTACTTCCAAGTAAAACTGCTTTTTCATGTGGTGTTTCCATTATTTTGTCCACCACCTGTACTTGAACATGGTAAATTAGTACATTGTGTTGGACACTTAACATATACTCTAAGTGCCAAACCACAGATACTAAACTAAATCTTTGTACATATAATGTATTTGGTAAACATGTATATAATTAAATGAGTCATACATACACTTTATTAATTTATTAGTGTGGTGATATGTCATGCATTTATTCCCAATATGGCACAATGCCACAAACATTGCTAACTAACTGTTAATGCCATTACACTGCAATCAAACTTTGTATTATTAATACCAACTGCTGCCTAAAAAACATGATCATGTGAATATGTGGTTACTCAAGTAAATACTTTGCATATGAGTCAGTGAATCTCTCACCTTATCAACATCTTCTCTGCGCAGTCCCAGAACACTTCCCATGAGCCTCAGCACATCGGCACGCTTGGTTTTCGGCGTGTGGAAGTATCCCAAGAACAGGTTATGCATCAGGACTCTGGAAACAGAACAACATAAATAACAAGGCATCAATCCCATTTGTTTCTCCAGGGAAACAGAGCTACACAAGCTTTATTTATAGAAATTCAGGCACTATACACGATGGGATACAACTGTTGCTGTCCTGTGAAAACCATGCATCTCCAACATGTCAACTCTTTATGAGCCCTATTTTCATTTTTTGTGATAATCCAATGGCTTTTTTAATGGTTTATGTAGCTAAAGATGCAGGAACATTTTCTCAACCTAAAAAGAAAGAAACTCCTCCTTAATTTTATCTGAATAAGTCCAAATCACCAAATTTGGAGATACATGGATTTCTCTGGACAGCGACAAACTGCCTAAGTTTGTTCTCAGTGTCAAAACGCTTTAAAACATGAGACCGTATCACATTTTTAGACTGCAGTGGGACTATCCACAATCCCTTGAAACTGTGGGAGAGTAAGTTTAGTAATTTCTGATCGTCCAATGAAAACCATCTGGGTTCTTAATCATAATCTCATTTGAATGAATAAAATAATCTAAAGTTAGCAGATTTAACCCAGATAGGACTGAACTTACTTGTCTATCTTCCCCTCTGTGCTGTTCAAAAGTGTCATCAGTTTCTTCTGTGCCTCCTCCAACATCTCCTGTCTCACATCCACTGTAACAGACAGACAGACAGACAGACACGCACACAGACAGAGTGAAGAGTTGTTTTTTAATCTTTTGTAGTAATGTTCACATCCCTATTGCACACAACCCCAGTTTGTGCCTTTCATGATTTAAAATTACATTCAAGTCACAGCACTAAGCATCTGATCTCAGGAAAAATATATACCCGACGATCTTTGAATAACCCAGAAGGTCATTTAACAACACTTACTGCTGCTCTGAAGGTATTTCCTCAAAGACTCTTCTAACCATATGGATGAAAGGCACAATAAAAAAAGATCTTTAACTTGTTTCAAGTTAAAGTTTTTACAACACAAGCCAAATATTAACACTAAGTATGAAATTATAAAATATTAGAAAGTGACATCAATATAACTGATAATAAAATGTTTTGTTTTGGTTCACATTGAACAAATTAAAACAGGGCAAATGTCATTTCTGCCTCCTATTAGGGAAAAAGAGGCACAACTTGAGAAATGGGTTAAAAATCTCTCAGAAAGAGTTTTTCATCCAGACGGTGATGTTACTTTCTAACATTTTATATTAAAAAAAAAAGGTAATTGTTGTTAAGCAACCTTCTGGGTTTGTCAAAGATCATCGGGTATTTATTTTTCAAAATATCCGATTCTTAGTTTTGTAGCTTGAATTTAGTGTTAACACATGACAGGCACAAACTGGGGCAGCGGATCAGAACATTCTCACAGCCAACCAGCTATTAATAGACCCAATGTAAATTTTCCATAGGTGACTCATTCGTAGAAGTAAATATATAAGCCTCATATTGGGTCTGAACAAATACAATCTCTGAAAAAAGAAAGTCGTAATGGTTGTACTGTATCTAAGAGTGATAAGAGTGAAATCTGCTGAGTGTGACACAAAAAATAATACAGGAGAACCTAACCCCGGGGTAGGTTCAGAGTTTCATTTGCTCTGTTATTCAGACTATGATAAGGACATGTGCACACTAAAATAAAAATACGATCCTGGGAAAAAGAAAAAAAGAAGTCAATGTTCAAAGGCTGTCTGGGCCAGAAAAAGCCAGCAAAGGATGGCAGATGCATTCCATAAAATCTTAAATAAACACATTGAAGTGCAGTGGCCTTTAAACCAAGCGAACATAAAACGTCTTAAAATACATTTATTTTATTGCATCCTCATGAAGATACCTTTACTTTGCTGTAAAAATGGAAGGCAGGAGTTTATAAGGAGTTCTGTCTGATATTCTAATCATTCTTTTGTACAGCTTTAAACAAACCCTCAGAGGACATGTGTAGACCTCTGCAGGTGAAAACACTCAGCTGCAGTTCACCTTGTTTTTTCAGCTCTTCGACTTGCTCCTCCTTTAGATCGAGCTGATCGGTGAGACGAGACGCTGAATCTAGAGCAGCGTTGGCTTCGTCGAGGTTAATCTAACAGAGAGCATAACCGTGTTAAATGAAGTAAATGAAGTGAACGGATTCTCTGATCAGTTATCGATTGCTGGTTTACCTGAAGGGCAGATGCTTGGTCTTCCAGCCTCTGAGCTTTTCTTCTCCACTCCTCCTTCTCCTTCTTGTGCCTCTCAAGCTCTGCTGAGTACATGGCTTTCTCTTCTGATAGGGGAAGAGACAATAAAAGTATTATTACAGGTAATGTGGAATTTCATTGCCAGACTGCAGGCACAAACTGCTTATCACTACCACCGGGTTCTCTGATTTTAGAAAAAGAGTTGACCGAAATACTAGATGCTACTAGACGACCAGAGTCTTCATGTGTGCACTGAACATGTGCAGAGTAGTGAAGTTGAAGCAGGTGACTTGCCTTGTTGAAACTGCTCTAGCACCATCTGCAGGTTGGAGAGCGACACTGCGTACTGGTTGACCTGCTCCTGGGAGGTTCTGAGATGGATGAGTGCCTCGTCCCTCTGCTTCACCACTCCACTCAGCTGCTCCTGCAGAGACTCTACCTGCATGCTGGCCTGTTGGCTGGAGGCAGAGTAAGAGAGGCCGGTAGCTATTAATATACAGTATAACCTTTATTTAATCAGGCAGTCTCAGTATGATCATGGTCTCTTTTGCAAGCGAGACCTGATTACAGCAGATTGGGAAAAACATTGTTGGGTTTTTTTTGGGACAAAATCTATGCAGGCCAACTCTACAATGGTGGCTCCAAATGAAAATGAGAGGTAAGTGATTGAAAGATAACAGTAAGAAGTTAAAATAAAAAAAGATCATTATAAAACCAGAAGAAGGCCGTAAGATAAGAATTAGTTTGAGGGATATTTAAAAGTAGGAAAGTGACTTTGCATGTTGGAGATCCTCAGACTGGGAGGTTTGAGCCACCATGACACCCATTTTAAAGCAATTCTATTATTCTCAATCTAAACTAATCTATCTAAACCATGGTGAAAATGTGCAGTGATATCTCCGATGGTTTTATTTGTAACTAACCTGGCATTCTCCACAGCACTCGAGGACGTGGCCAGTTTCTCGTCCAGCAGTGCCACCCTCCTGCGTAGTTCTGTCTCCCTGTCCTCTGCAGCGAGGGCTTCTCTCGTGTACGAGTCCTCGATCTCCAAGAGGTGATTTCGCAACCTTTCCAGCTCCAAGTTGAGACGCTGTTCTTTATCCCTCATATGCTGAAGCTGAGAAGAAAACAGAAACATTGTTAAGATGAGTAGATCTATCAGAATACCACAGTAACTTTAATTCCTCAACTGTTATTGTCTCTACATACATTTATTTTAGATTTAGGATTTTAAAGTTTTGATCAATAGACAGTGTCATTCATGATGGCATGTTTACGTGACTGGACAACATGATGAGGTAACACTCTAGTTAAGAAACTAACAGTGGTTTTACAGTATGAAATATCTATTATATCTATTATGCAGAAAAGCTAATGTTAAATGTAAAGCCTATTTGTCTTGAGTCTATATTGAGCCTACATGTCTTAAGTAATATATGATAAAATAATGTGATTAAACTGATAATGGAAAAATACACCAAACTGTTTTAAATATATTTTGATCATTATATTAATGTACAATGTGCAAAAGAGATTAACTTATCATCAAATGCTACTGTGACTTAACTATTTAAAAACAAATGTAACATGGAGAGAAAACATTTCTTGCTAGAAAGGGTGACAGAATACTGAAGAAAACCTGCGTTGAATTTGAAAATACCGTCACAGTTCAAATTAAAGGGTGGTGAGCGAATATGATCTGTCCGCCTACCTCAGTTTGTACTGCAGTGGTCTCCATTTGTTTTTGCTTGAGTGCCATCATCACCTGATCCCTCTCCTGCTGGAACGCCACAGCTTTGTCCTGCATGGACTTCATTTCATTCAGGAGTTGATTCAGCTCACCAGACTTTCCCTGCATCACAACAACAACAGAGTAAATTTAACTATTTAAAGAATAAAGGACAAAGTATCAAAAATATTTTCCTATAGTAACAATACAATACAATTTGAAAGAAACAAAAAGAGAACCTGAAGTCTTAGTTTCCAACTGACCTGATCTTTGTCCTTGAGCATCTTCTCCACAGTTGCAGCCTTCTCACTCACTGCACTCAGTTCAAACTCCTTCTCTCTCAGCAGGAGGGAAACCTGCATGTTGGTTTCCTGCAGCGCTCTGAACTCCGACTCTTTCTCTCGAGAGCGTGCAGCTACCAGCTCGTTCTCCTCCTTCAGCTTCTTCCCATCCATTTCTAGGATAAGAGCACGCTCCTTCAGGTTGGTCACGGCCTGCTTCAGCACCTCGTTGTCATTCTCGCGGTTACGTAGTGCCTCACTGATGTGACTTAGCTGGTCGCCTTTGGTTTTGATGAGCAGGTCTTTCTCCCTCACAGACCTCTGCAGGGCTTCTAGCCTCTCTTTGACCAGCCGAACCTCCTCAGCCTGACTTCTGTGCTCGCTCTCTGAGGCAGATGCTGAGTTGGAGAGCCGGTGGTTGTTCTCCTGAATAGTCCTGATCGTGTTTTCCCTCTCAGCCAACTGAGTTTGCAATCGTACAAGTTCTTCCTGCAGTTTCTCATTGTTCACTGTTGGAGACGTCTGGTGGCTTGGAGCATCAGCTGTGAGAGAAGGTCCACTGGACTGAGCAGATATGACTTCAGGAGTCGGTGCTACGCCGTCTAGTTTACCCAGCAGGACATCCTTGGTGGTGTGGAGCTGGGTGATGGTCTGCTGGACATGAGCAAGTTCCTGACTCAGACTTCCCAGCCTCCTTTCCTTCTGCTCGTAGCTCTGGATCAGTCGAGTGTAGTCCACCGACAGCTTGGTGCTGCAGTCGCTGTCAGCAGAGACCTGACCCTGCAGTTTGATCAGCTCCTCCTGCAGCTGAGCAGACTCATGCTGCATGTTCTTGACTGTGGTGATCACCTGCTGCTTCCACTCCTCCATCTTCTTCACCTGCTGTTTCAGTGTGTCCCTCTCCTGCAGCAGCTCCTCAAACTGGTTGCTGCTGACGCCTCCGGAGCCGGCACCGGACTCTCCTCCTGAGGACTGCAGGACAGCCACCAGGGTTTGGCACTTCTGGGTCAACGCATCAATCTCTATGTCCTTCTCCCTGATGATGCGGGACAGGTTCTGGATGGTCTCCTTGAACATCTCTTGGCTTCCGGATGGATCACTCATGTTGGAGAGGTGTTGGTTCTCCTGCTGAAGCTTCAACAGGGCTGCCTCCTTCCCTGCCATGATATCCATGAGACGGTGATAGTCGGAGCGCAGTTGGCTGTTCTCTCTTGTCTTCTCGTTAAGCACGGCTAGCACTTGCTCTCTCTCCACAGCGTATGCTTGCAGCTGCTGCTGTAGGAACATGACATCCTGGCTGTGTCCACCACCTACACCCATGGACACTCTGGCATGAAGCGCCTGGATCTCAAGATCCTTCTGCATGATCATCTGGGACAGTTTACCCACTTCATCACGAGACACCACCAGCTGATCCAGCTGTCTGGTCAGTGAGAGGTTCTTCTCGTTCAGCTGGCTGATCTCGGTCTCTTTCTCCTTGATGCCTCTCACCAGTTTATCTATTTCTACCTTAGACAGGTCGTGTTTCTCATTGCCGTTCTCCTGATTTAGAGTCTGGGTCTTCTCTTCCTGCAAGATGACCTCTCCCTGCACAGGGGGGGAGTCAGCCCAACCTCGACTCTCGCTGAGCTGATCTACCATCTGCTGGAGGCGGGATATGTCTTCATCTCTGGCATCGATGAGTCTGTCATAGTTAAGTGCAGTCTGCTGATGGCGAGCATGAGCCTGCTCAAGCTCACTCTGCTGAGCCTGGAGGGACTGCTGCGACAGAAGGAGAGAAGCCTGCTGCTCTTCCATGGTTCTCCTCAGAGTCTGGACCTCTTCTTCCAGACCATTCCTGGAGGACTTGAGCTGGGTGATTTCTGTCTCCAGCTCTGTGATGATGTCCAAGGTCCTGGGCTCAGACAGAGATTGAGGTCTGCTCTGCTGATCCCTGAGTCGGTCAATCTCCTCTTTCAAATGACTGTTCTTCTCCTTCATACCCCCCAACTGTTTATCCTTCTCCTCTAGTGCCTGTCTGAGAGCTTCCGCTTCCTTCGTCGCGACTGAAATACTGTTTTCCATCTCCGCCTGTAAATCAGAAGCATTTTGTTTTAAAGTATCCATGAAGACGTCCTTCTCCTGCAGCAAATCTGTCAGCTGCTTCTGCCCTGCAACTGTGATCGAAAGCATCTCATTGGTGTCTCTGTGGTCAGACGCCAACTGCTCCATGTCTCTCTTCAGCTGAGATATCTCCATGTCTTTCTCCTGGTTGAGTTTGATGGCTCGCTCATGCTCCGTCTGTAAAGCGGAGGCATCCATGGAGCGGGCTCGAGTCAACTCCTCGATGGTCTGCTGGTACTGTCTTGCCTGTTCTGTTAGTGTGCTCTCAGCCTGCCTCAATTCTCCCTCTAGTTGACTTTTCTCCAGCTTCAGAGCTTCAATACGAGTGTCCTTTTCCCGCACTGTCCTGTTCAGAGGTGCCTGGCTTTCCCTCATCTGCTTGGTTAGTTCCTCACTCTCCGCCTTCAACTTTCTGTTCTCCATCTTCAACTCATAGTCCTCAGACATCACCTTCTCCTGAGAGCTCCTCATCCCATCCAATTCTCTCCTGAGGTCTGACAACTCTCTCTCCTTCCCTGCTAGCTTCTCTTTAGTTCCCTGTGCCTCAGTTCCTCTATCCCCTGCCTGATCTAGCTCTGCTTTGGCATCAGACAGTTGCTCCTCTCTCTCCTGCAAAGTCTTCTTCAGCTCTGTGATTTCTCTACGTGCCTCTCTGCTCTGCTCCTGTGCATGGCCCAACTTGTCTTTCAGCTCCTTCAATGTCTGTTCCAACTGCTGTTTGCCCATATGCAGGTCGTTAAGGGTGAAAGCGCTCAGGCTTATTTTCTCTTTTTGGGTCTCCAGCTCTTGCTCCAGTGCCCTCTTCTGGTCTTTGGTTGTGTTGAGCTCTGCAGTCAGTCTTGTCAGTTCTGCCTCGGCCTCCTTCAGCTGTCCAGAGAGCTGCTCTTTCACCAAGATCAAATGCTAGAGACAGAAAAAGTAGAAATGAAACCCAAAGTAAAAGTCAATAAATTGTTCAAACTTTCCTCATTGTTTTGTTGTGAAGGGTTTCTACATATGTTCCTTTTAAATGTTCCAATTTTTCTCATGTTTTGGCTTAATTTGAAAGTTTTGATCATCTTTGCTCGGCATGATGCCTTTACAGTGTCTGAAGAATATAAAAACTCAGTAGGCTAAGTAAGTAAGCAGTAAGTTAGGTAAAATCATAGACATTTGTTGTCATATGTACATGGGAAGATTTGCATCTGAACCTGACAAAATTTAAATAAAAATCATACTACAAAAAAATTATAACACATTTGATTTTTCAAGATTCTCAATCTTTACACTTTCCATGACAAGTTAAATAAAATATTCTAGAGAACTAGTAGAAAACAGGCCACCGTGGTCAGTCAGACCTGTGTTGCTTCCTGGTTTTGCTGGTCTAGTTCCTCCAGCTCAGACAGCAGGGTGTCCCGTTCCTCCTCAGTGTTTCTCAGGGCCTTTTCTCTCCTCTCCAGCTCTGCCTTCAGATACTCCAGTGAATCTGATTCACCAGATTCAGCTTCATTATTGCTAAATATTTGTTCTTCTGTCATTTTTAGTTTTTCTTGTAGATTAAGCTGTGAAAAGAAAACCACAAAAATCTTTTTTGTAAAAATGTTTATATAAATAGACCTCAGTTAGCTAGACTGTGTACTTTTAATATACCATTATTAACATTACATCAGGAACCAGCAAGTTTAAGTAAACTCCATATTTGCTACTCTGTATATCTATTTTCTCCAGTTCTTACTTTTCCTGTCTTACCATTAACACCTGTAAGTATATAGACAAAGAAAAATGTATTAGCATGTTATGTCACATTTACCTTAAAAAAGTGCAGACAGACACATACAGTAATTTTATTAATAAAGCTATTACATATATTTTGAGCAGCCTGTGGTGAAAATGATCTTTTTAAAATATTTTTTTTTTCATCAGATCAACAAACCTTTTCTTGTTCTAGGACTTCCTTTTCTTGTCTCAGTGTCCCAATAATGGTGTTCAGTTCTAAGATGTCTGCATGCTCAACTTCTTCCTTTGGTTCAGCCTAATTATTATTAAAAAAAAAGTTTGAGAAGTTATTAAACTAGGATTTAAACATAACATTTCTATCGCTACATACATTATAAATATTTAACATGATGTATGGTTAATCAGTTATAGTGACACTTACCTCACCCAGGTTTTTTAGTCTCTCTATTTCTTTTTCTGCACCTGGAAAGTAGTAATTTTAGTTAATATGCAGATTAATTATGAAGGAAAACAACCTATGGCTTATGGTAGGGAGTCCCTGACAATATTCTGTGTCTATACAGTATTGATTTGAGGTTACTACAACAAAAAAGTATCACGTTAAAAAAGAAAACACATTCAGCTTTAGCAAAATGAATTTCTGGCAGCATTAAGGAGCTTTAATTAAGCAGACGAGAAACAGCAGTATTCAGTAGCTGTATTTACCATGAATCAAAATAATGACAGTATACCTGCAAGGTTTTTTCTCAGCACTTGGATCTCGTGGTCTAGCTGGGCTTTTTGCAGAGCCTTCCCCTCCTGCTCTTGCACTCGTGTCTGAAGCTCGGTGACAGAGGCCTGCAGCCGTGTGTAGTTCTGCAGCAGCCCAGCGTTTTCTTCCTGGGCGTCATCTTTCTCTAGCTGCAGCGAGGCCTGTTTGCTCTGTGCCTCCTCCAGCCTGGCAGAAAGCTCAGCCAGCTGCCTCTCCCGCTGATCTGCTGCTTCCTGCAGGGAGCTTATGGTTTTCTGGAGTTCAGGCAGTTTGGAGGCATCTGATGGGGAAGTGGCTTGACCACCACCTGGAGAGAAGGGTTTGGAGGAAGGAGTTCATTTTGTGTGCCCGAGTACAAACACTGACTGGAAGGGATTTGTCACAATTACAGCATAGGTGACTTGCTATAACAGATTGTCTCACAATTTTGGGAACAGCTGACCTTTGCAAGAATAAAATACCTTAACATTTTTGTTTTGAGTTCCAAAGTTACAATAACAAATACCAAAGTTAGGCTAACCAATCTGTTCCTCCAGCTCCTCTATCCTCTCCTCGTACTCTGCTAAATCCTCTCTATGTCGCCGTGTGATGTCGGCCATCTTCTGCCGCTGGGCGTCCTGCAGAGCAGCCAGTTCATGCTGGTGTTCATCCACCTCACGACTCATCTCCTCTCGCAGGTCCTGTTCCAAAGCAGTAATAAGGTCAGAGTCTCAGTGTCACTATGGTCTGTGCAAGTCGTTGTAGCAACCCCTGACATATTTTACATTGCAAACAGTTGCTTATTTACACATCAAGCCAACATGGAGCAACATCAGCATTTATTTGGAGCAATGTTTCTGGACACCTGATGCATGTACGTTGAATATTAGCTCTGTTTTGGTTTCCATCAACCCTTGAGGGAAATATCTGTCTCTTTAGCTGCTAGATGCTCCACTATGCTCTCCAGCTAGTCGCTAACTTTGTCCGTCTGTCTGCTTTTTTACTGAAAACAGCTGCCGGCTTCTGACTGGAAATAACGCTGATGAGAGTGGTGAGAGTGAAACAGTAAAGATGCTGTACAACCAAAACAATGAGCTGAAAGACGCTAAAGCTCCATAGAGCTCAGAGTCGGGTAACTCCATTCAAAGACACTTCGTCATTTAATCCATTGTGAATACAAAATATTGACTACAGCAGCTTTAAGATTTAGATTATGGCAACAATGAAAAATTCACCTTAATAGTTCTTTGTAGTTTGAGAATCTCACCCTGGTCGCCGTTACCAGCTCCTGCCGCTGTTGATGCCTGAAATAAAATAATAAATTATGTGATCTCCTCAGTGACACAAATAGCACACAGTTTAATTTAGCTTTTGTTATATAGATATGAAAACTGTATGGCCGTGCATTAGTGTTTCTTAGCATTTGTTTTTAACTTGCTTGGACTGCCAGAAAGATGAAGTCACCCAAATCGAAACAATTCAGATTAAAACAGAGCAAAGTAAAATGAATTAGAAATGGTTTCTTGCGATTGTCTAAACCTTTTAGTATCTGGCATGTTGTTCTATGTAGCAACCCTCATGCATGTGGTACCAAAAACTGCTCAAATAAAACCAAAACATTTATTTGAAAGTCTCTGATAATAAGTAACATGCTTTCAGAGCATAACGATGGCCTAGCTATTACAGAGACAATACTTTAGCTCAAGAATAGTTCTTAACACTTAATATATGTTTATGAAATATGTTGATTTGCTTCTTGCCGAGAGTTAGATGAGAAGATTGATGCTACTCTCATATCTGCACAGTAAATATGAAGCTACAAGCAGGAGACAGTTAGCTTAGCTTAGCATAAAGACTGGAAACAGGGGGAAATAGCTAGCCTGACTCTGTCCAAAGGTAACAAAAATACCATACCCCTACCAGCACCACTAAAGCTTAAGTGTATTTTCCAAAATGTCTAACTATTCCTTTAACTGTATGACCCAGGTTCAACTCCCTGTACCAGAAACCATCTGTCCTGCTACATCGTCAAAGTATCATTATCATTACCTGAGACATTCGCCTCCAGTGTGCCACCTCTGCCTCCAGACGCATGACTTCTGTCGACAGACGGTTGATCTCCTGCTGCGACCAGATGACATCGCTGAGGTCCATTTCGTCGCTGTGGAAGCCCTGGTGGGACCCTGAGGGCTGTGACAGGAAAGGGGAAGCAGAAGAGGAGGTAGTGGTTGAGGAAGTAGTGGTGACAGGAAGCAGCGCGGGACCGACAGAGGCAGACTGAGCCGACTGCTGCAGCTTCTGGACTTCTTCCTGGAGTCCACTCTGCCGAGCTTTCAGGTGACTGATCTCCACCTGGGAAGACACAAACAAACATTAGGACCCTTTTATGCCAAGCACGAACATGAGCTTCACATCCATATTCTGTCTAACAAGACAGCTGTGGCATGTTACAGTACCAAAACATCTATTTTTTAAAAGAAGTTTTTGCCTTCTGTTTGATTAGACTTTGACTGATTTCTGTGTGTGTTTTCTGACTGATTGTTCATGATTAAAATAATTTCCTTTCAAATAGATTTTACATCTGGATTTGAAACACTATTTTAAGTGTGTCCAATTGTGCTTCTAACCACCTTTGGAGATGGTTTTGGAAATTTGATATTCAGCTACCCATACACTCACTCAGGCATAAAAATTAAATAATTTAATTAAATAGAAATTTTATTTGCCTTAGGTGTGTGTATGATGTCTGGAAAAATAAAAATTACCAACTTTTTTTTCTCCATCTTTAACAATTTTAGATTAGTCATAAATTTGATAAAATTATTTTATTTTAATATTAGCAGCCTAAAACTTCCATATGTGATGACCTAAGATACAAATTGATAGAGCAAACTTCAATACTAAATGGTTCAAACTTGTGTTGTGTGATGTGTTTATATCTAAATATAGGTTATAGGGATATGCTAGTTTAATTATGAATATAAATGTACATACATCTTTCTGTTGAAGAAGGGTTCTGTACTCTGCAGACTGGCCTTTAATCTGGATCTCTGATGCCTCCAGCTTCTCCTCGAGCTCTGCATGGAGTTTGCTTAATCTGTCATACTGCAACAAAGAGAGAGTAGGGAGGAAGTCAATAACACAGAAATGTGCAGGAAATTAAAGCGAGGTGCGAGGGGAAGACGGGAAGGGTAGAAAGACAGGTAAACATGTATGTGTATTGTGATGTATTCTGTTGAATGGCAATAAAAAACAATTGTTCACAGAAAAGAAATATGCAGAACAGCAACATTGCTCTTTTACCCTTTACAGGATGGTGGTCAGAGGTCATGGTCAAATACAGAGATAGATAGATAGATAGATAGATAGATACTTTATTGATCCAGAGCAGCGCCCTGGAGCTTAGAGAGATGCTTAAGGACACTTCAGCTGGATGGATACTAATTAACGTAGTGATCTAAACCGATCCTAAAGAATAAGACTGCTGTTATCCTATATTTTTCCTATTATCAACAAATTGTGAATGTGCTAGTCCATCTCTTAATACTTTCTGACTTCCCTACCCTGTCTGTGGCTCTCAGCTCCAAGCCCATTGGTTCCTACTGGAGACTTAAATCTTTAAAAACATGTCACAAATACATAGTTTGATTTTATAGACGGTTAAGTAATTTCCCAAAACAGCTGGGCACTGTAGCTTTCAGCCTTTCTCACAGGTGACATTTTACTTCAAACACAGGTGTAAATTATAACATTGAAAATGACTGCGTTCCATTTAGGTGTGACAGTTACAGCTGTGCATCTCCTGCTACAACAAAGTAAAAAAGTCTATGGTGAGAAAGGCATATAGTTTTACCCCTTGCTTCGGAGTAAGTGAACAAATAATCTCACCTCAGATTTCTGAGAGGCAAATGCAGCCTCGACTTGAGCCAACTTGGAATTGGACACCTGCAGTTCTGTGGCAGCATCTGCAGTTACATGGAGAAAAAAAATAGCATTGAACATACCACAACCAGGCACATTATGCACAGGTCATAATTCTTCACACGTCAATGTAAAAACAGGCAGCATGAATTAAATGTAAGCACAATCAACAAGCGTAGCTAAATGTTCTTTCTCAGGAACAGAGTAAGAGAAATTTAAAAAAATTATTCAGTTTTCTGGTAACTTGAATTTCTAAATGAGATTTTCATAGTGAAAGTTTGTGGCACACAGCACATTCAAGAGATACTAACTGATGACTTTTTCCTCTTACTCACACACGCAGATCTGCTTAACCCGGCTCACATGACAAACTTGCATGGCTGAGCAGGCCAACATTTCTAGAGCTCTTGCGAGCTATGTGATCTTAACAGCTGGACGAAGCTCAGCCAACACATAACATTCATTACTACTACTACTACTACACTACAGCCTACAGGCAAATCTAGTTCCAGTTAATATCCTCTCTTTTTTCAAGAAAAGCCAGAGGCAAAATTATTCAATATAAAATACTTCATAGGTATTATTACACCCCAACAAGACTCAATACTACTACTACTACTACTACTACTACTACTACTACTAATACTACTACCAATACTACTACTACTACTAACCCTAACCCTGCCCCATGGTTTTCCCCTTATGGAGGAATGTTCTGGAATATATGGGTGAATGCCCAGATCACCAAGGCTCTCCTTGGGGACAAAACTGTAGTGCCGCAGTTAAGTTAATTTGCATTTAGAGTATTAACAACTGGCTTAATAACCTGTGCTCGGATGATTCTAAGATGTTGTGGAAAGAGCCTTAAACTCCTACACTGAAAATGTTTGAGGGAACAAATGATGGAAATAGCTGTGTGAAAAGACGTTGGGGAGACTGAACTGGGAAAATTATATGATTAAAGAACAATGGGTATATGTCCTAAGGGAGCAACCTAACCTTATCTGGTCTAGTCTGGTATAGTACATTTATAATTGTTGCCAAGTAATAATGCCCACCACATTATTGTAACCAAATAATTGCCTTTCTCATATCAATGTCTGTTAGGTTACTAGGTCTGTTAGGTTTTTCCCCCTTCTATTTTATTGCTAGATATTCTTGTTATAAAACTCAATAAATGCAGAATGCTGCACAGCTGGCCCAGCGCTCCCTACTCCAGTGATAAGAATTCATGCTTTTGGTTTTTGACTAGAGCTGTGAGTTGGAGATCTGTGACCAAAGTTCTCTTTGCGTCAATGCTTTATCACTCATTTTGTCTGTCTGCTTCAGACTGATGGTACTTAAGGGTTCAATTGTCCAAATATGATGGAGCACTTTTGATAGAAGCACCATAATTATTGCATTTGGACTATATAAAGTACCCAGTCGTAACAACAATCCAAGCAAATCAGTGACTTACTGTACGATTCAACTCTGAATAAGGCATCAGCATTTCAAAGGGAGTATCACTTTACAACTTGATTTGATCGTGAGAAAAAAAAAAGAAACAAAGCAATGAAGCCTTTAATCTGGGTTACCATCAGGCCGCTACCAGCTCCACTGACAATGAATGAGGCAGTGACTGCATCGACTGAGAATGTTTGCTTGAGATTTTAAACCCCAATAACTTTTATTTTGAACTTTACTGTTCAAACGGAAATGTTGCTATAGATGAAAATGGTTGACTTGTATACTTGTACATGCACGTAAGAAAAATCTTCCACCAGTCTATCGACACAAAGACTTCTGATGGGGACTGATATTTTGGACATACGAAGTTCAACCAAAGTATGTGGGTTACTATTTAAAATAAACACATAATCAACGCATAGTACAAATAGCTGAACGCGTAATAGGATAACAGGAAATAAAACTGATAAAAATAAACAGGGAGCCAGAACAATAATATCACTTAAAATTAAAGCAGTTAGTGTTTTTGTGTATCTTTTAAAAGCACCTTAACACTGCTGACCCAAGTAAGAGGTCTTCAATCTGTTTTCCAAGTTTATTCTCTGCAGGAAAAAGTTAGACCGCACAGAAGCGGAACTAACTGCAAATATCTGGCCTTCCCATCTTCACGTATGCACTGTGCATTAAAGACTGATACTGACATGTAGTGGAAAAGGCACCACACATTGTAAATTAAACTGTACACTGCAAGTCACCCTGGCAGTCTCAAGTCTTCAACTGCTATAAACTACAGAAAGTAAAAGAACTAAGAGTCACTCAGAGAGTCATTCAAACATTCAAGTCTGTGGGCACAGTTAAAAAATGCTGAGGTGATTCAGTATCAACAGAGCAGCAAAAGGAAGGGAGTTCTCAATGTTGTAATGTTTACATACATCCACTAATCCATAGTCAGACGAACAAACAAAGCTGCAGTGTACATGAATCAATTCAGTGCATCAATAATTAGCTATGTAAATTTAGTTTTCTCCTTTAACCGAGCCAGTTGCTTACTACTGCCACATGTACACTCTCAGTCATAAGTCTTTGAACAGCTCATGTTTTAGCAATGCAATTACAGTGTAATTGTAATTAGCATATAATTGATTGTAACTTATTTTACTATAAATCACCTTGATCTCATAAAAAATGGAAACTGATAACTCTAATTAGGCTCCCGTAGTATAAAACATACTGTACATACACTCAGTTGCCAAATAATGTTCAGTCTTGCTGAAACAGTTTTAGAGACGTGTTGATTGAACTTTATGGTCATTTTGGAGGATGTAGTTTACTGTATTGTGTTATACTGAGAAGTGCTTGTGTTATTTAGTCCATACCCACTGATATAAATGGGACGAACAAAATATTAAAAACACCCCCCAGTATAACAATTTCATTGAATCAACACCTCTCTAACATTATAACCTTCATGAAGGACAAATCTATTTTAGGACTGTTATATTGTTGTATTTTAGACGTATTGACTTATAGACTGTTAGTTTTAGCTAGCTGTACCTAGTAAACTGGCAACTGAGTGTATGTCTTATGTTTGTTTCTAGCACTGTCTACCTGTTTTTCACATCACTTACAATAGGTCGGCCAAACCTATTTGGTAACTACTGGATGTTTTTTAATAATGTAAGCAATACTCCTTAAAATTGTTTTACAGATAATGGCAGTTTTTTGTAAGTAATCTTTCTCTGCTCAGTGACATGGCTTGCTTTTTCTTCTGTTGTGAGGTGACATCTGCCTCCCAAGACAGCTGACATATCTTTACAGTCTTCCTAAAGGCCAAAATCTTTTTAATTTTAAGACCTGCTAGTTGGTAAGACATGAAAACCTAAAGGCACCCTTAGTGTGGGCTTTATTTAAGGTTGGTAGACTGGAACTATCGACCAGCTAATGCATATGTTTACAAAATACATGCACTGTTATTATCAACCGGAAAAGTATGCTCTTTGCAACAGACGATGATGTGAACAGGAACTTACCTCCTACTTCTTCCACCCCTTCCAGTAACATGTCTTTAGTAAAGTCTGATATCTGTCCGGTGAAAGAGGACAGGCTACCGCTGACCTGGCCCAGAGACTGACCGAGGCCGGAGCCGAGTCCACCCAGCCACGATGACATCTTCAGGAGGGCTACAAACCAAACAAAAACAAAGAAGGGCCGAAAAGGGCTAGGGGGTGGGGGCTAGCCTAGCTTTGACTCCAGAGGTGGTAAAGTCAACTTGGTCATCAAGCTCTGCTGTGAACTCTAAACCCCAGAGACGCCGTTGACTTCAAAATCCACTTTAATCTTCCCGAAACAAAGTCGCTTTTCAGGTTGACAGACGCTCATTTAGCTCAGACCCCGGCTAATAACAGCTGCCCGTTAGCCTGAAGGAATTTGTCAAGACAAGCGAGCTACGCGACGTAATATAGCAGCCAAACAGCTAATACCTTAGATTACGGCCTTATGTTGAGGTCTGTGTCATCCGCGTTAAGCGTGAGTGGTATTTACAGCAGTTTTTAGCCGGTCTAAACAACACAGCGCCCTGAAAGTGCCACCTCAACTGCAGCCATTATCAGCTCGGCTGCGGCGATGGCTGTCAGCAGGTTTGACGTGGACACGGAGCATGGCAGTGGTGCATTGTGGGATACTGGAGGACCAACAGATTCAAGGTGCGTTCAAGAACCAAGAGAACTACAACTGAGAGTCAGTCACTGTATCTATCATTAGCGTATTTTAAGATTATGAATAGCATATATCCCTCGAAATTATTCTTTAATCGAGATGACAACACTTGTGTATTTTGTAGAAATAATATTGACATATCTAGTTGTTTGGATTGATTTTTGTAATTAGCTAGATTGTGTTCCATCCTTTATCCTTCCTATTTCAAGAAATGATGATGGTGTTATTCTTCGAAATTAAAAAAGAGTAATTCTGTTATAATTCCGTTTTATGTTTAGCTAGATTATATTATATAAAGCTAGAGTCTTGGAAGTTTCCCCCTTGTGTTTTAAGGTTAGTAAGATGACAAATGTTTCATGGAAAATGTGCAAAATGTAAATTAAACTTGAAGAAAAACAAGTTTATAAATAGACCAAATTGAACCCAAATGGTATATTTATAGTGTATGTATTTTAAGAGCTATAACATTTTTGTTATTACAGATTTGGCAATAATATCCAATGTTAGTCTTGGAGTGAGTATTTTTCTTCTTATATGTGTGAATCTTCCCTCATATTAATAACAACAGTACAAAGAAAAAGTATTTCTCCCTCTCTTTCTACACAAAGGTTTTGACCTCTACTTAGAAGCATTAACCTCTAATAACAATTGACTTACAATATATTACTATAGATCACTGACATCAGTTATGAAGAAAGAAATTAGTTTAATTGTATCATAAATACTTGTGTAAAAGGTTTTAAATAAGTTAAAAGTAAAGAAGCATTAGCAATAACATTACCAATAGTACTCAGATGAATGCTTAGGGTTTGCTCCACTGCATGATTCTTTTACACTTACCATATGTCCACTCCTCTGCTGTTTTGACATAAACCTTAACATATTTACTACATGAAACCATATGTCAGAAATGTCTACTATGGCAGCTCTGAGTGTCTAAAATTCTCTTATAGTTATTATAGAATTATTAGAACTTTCTAGATACAAAGTACCCACAATGAAATAAGTACTTGAATTACTTTCATAAAAATGTATATTCAGGCCAAGGTATCCTGACTTTTAGCCCACTCTATGGGTCAAGCACCAAAACATGGATTTTACATTTCCCATTTTTGTTAGACCCTCCACGCCAGGTAAATGGCCACAACTCTCCAGTTTGTAACATAGGCTTAAAAATTAATCGTCTCCAAACCCACATTGAAATAATCCTGATGAGTTTATTGATCAGTGTTTTTTTTTTTTTTTACTCAGACTCGACAAAGCTCCTCTAGGGCCACAAAAGACATTATACAACTGTTTTCACACGCTGATCGTACTCCTCATGACTGGTAAACTGACTTCTATGTGTAAAACCGGTGGAGTTCCCCTTTATGTTGTTTTGTGACTCAGATAATCTATTAGAAAAGCAGCAGGCTGTGTTGTTTCTTCTAACTCATTTATTAAAAGTTTCTTTTTTACATAGTGTTAAGTACAATCTCTCAAAAGAACAGAGGTCTTAGATCATGTTTGATTTAATGTCCTCTCAGCAGACCACCAATGCAGTATATCACTAATTATTTTAAAACTCAATACAGCTCTCAGCAATCTGTCATCAGTTGGAAACAACAAAGAATAAGTCAGGGGAAATGTCTTTAATTCATAGCATTTCTGTGCAAAACAGGGAGAGTCAGGACCCAGAGCCCATATTCTAGCAGCAGGTGCCATCCTTACATTGAAGGCCATAGAACAAACATCTTTTAACACCCAACTTCAAGCCTTCTATCTTCCATCAGGATGACCATGGTGCATTTCTGGTGTGTAAGTCAGGAGCACAATCATGACCCACAGGTGCAGTACCGCCTGTAAAAAGAAGTTGAAATGTTGTTAATTTCTTTGATTAACCAGCGTTCATCAAGATGGAAAAATGCCATACCATTTTTCAAATGCTCACCATGTACAGGATAACTAAAACTCTGGCCATAGGGTAGCGCCTCAAGAATATACCCAGTCTGATGCTGAAATGACACAATTTCCCATTCATCACTGGGGATCACATCTCACACAGGAAACCAGTGTAATTATAGTACAGTAATGGTGAGGACAAAAAGCACTCCTGTGTAACGGTACCTGAAACGGTCAATGGTGCTGGCTGCTTTGCGTACTTTGCCATACATTCCTGGACTGTCCTGATCACTGAAAAGGATTGGTGTGTTTCTTTGTCGTGCCCCTGAAAATACAACACACAGGAGAAGACATCATGGACTCAGAATAACTCTAACCCTGATGAACTATTAAGCCTAATAAAACACAGAATGACTCAATGTTGAAAAAATAAGAGCCTGTGTCCAGTTTTAAATGTATGTTTTGGTTAAATATTCCATTGTTTTCACATCTACATTAAGCAGACCAAGAAATCAAAAGTGACTCCTGAAACACAGACAGAAAAGCGAAAATATGGCAGAAATAAAAAACAAACAAACAAACAAACAAGGAAAATGAATCAACTGTACCAACATGGTAAATCAGCTGTTGTTGCTGTGGTTAAAAAAGAATGATTTCAACACTGAATTCCCTCAGTAATTGTTTTTTCATCAAATGTGTTTCACATGTTGTCATTTTCAACCATATTGCTTGATGGTCCTTTCTTGTTTGCTGTGGCCTCATAGAAGTATTGGAAATATGAAGTTCACACTGAAAATAAAAATTGTGGTTTCATGACAGCACTGTTAAAATTTTGATAAAACTCAACCCAAAAACCCATGTCACTGCCCCTTAACAATCACATGTGTGACCCTCATCTAAACCTTTCCTACCTGGTCCCTCTAGACCGCTCATATTGATGGCTGGCCCTCCACTTTGTCCTCCCTGAGCGTTCTTCAGCTGCTGTTCCAGGCGCTCCAGCTGAAAGACCAGGGAGCTTTTTTCTGTGCCCAGAGCCTCCAGCATGGTCTGCTTCTGGATCAGCGTTTCTGTCAGCTGGTGGAGGCGATTCTCCAGCTCTGTTTGGCTGTTGCTGAGAGTCTTGTTGGTCAACTGGAGGAGTACATCATCAAAATGGTTTGTCAAATTGGTCATTTCCCATACGCCAAGCTTCTTTCTGTCACAACGCAGATGTCGGCCAAGCCCTGACTCAGGAATGGGGCTCTGCATTTACATGCACTGTAAAATTATAAAGTGACTGACCTGGTTCCTGAGTTTTTGAATTTCATCTTCTCGGTCCTTGATTCTGCTCTGCAGAGTGGTTTTGGCTCGATGGTGCTCTTCCTCTAGGTACTGCAGCTCCTATGATTTAAAAACAATACAAAAACATCCCACATAAATTATGAATGTAGTTTCAAGGAAAATATATCTGTGACAGTTTGTGATTTTCTACATCATCACTCCTCCTTACCTGTTTGTAGCGCTCGACCTCAGCCTCCACCTCCTGCTTAGCTCTGTTCTGTAAGGCCTGTTGCTCCTCTAACTGCACCTGCTGCTCCCGCCATGTCTCTGCCTCTGTCAGGGCCTGATTCTCCAAATCCTGTGAGAGGAAAAACATATCTCACTTGTACAGCTGAATCAACAACATCTCGACTGCAGATGTTGCAGCCGTATACAAACAACAAACCAAAGTTAGACAGAAAACTTAAACATTTGTTTGTGCAGGAGGCATACGGCGCCTCACATCATACAGACAGATACATTTACAAACCTCCAAGTGCAGCCTACAACCAAGATCTTTCACACAGAGATCAATACACTATCACTTTATCATTATCAATTCATATCAATAATTTATCACTATCAATTTACTTTGAATTTACACTTCCTTTGCCTATACTTTGTGCCATTTACAGCACCTCACCTGTATTTCTGTCCGAAGTGTGTGCACTTGCCCCTGTAGCTTTTGGATGTCCTCCCTCTGCAGTTCCTTCTCGTGACGCAGATCCTCCAGCTCCAGAGCCATGGCCCCGCTGCCATCCAGGGTATCCAGACCAGATCCCTCCTTCAGACTGCTGATCAATTTCTCTTTGGACTAGAGGACGATTAGAAACATGATCAAAAACAGGTTAAAGTTATCAAAAAAAGCATGATAACAAAAACAAAATTGCAAAAGGACAACTCTACATATGAAAAAGACACCAAGTCTTACTTGTAGGATGCGTGAAGCTTTGTGCTTGTAGTCTTGTAACTCCTGTTTGGCAGTCTCAGCTGCAGCTTTGGCACTTTTCAGTTGCTGTTGGAGGTCATCGACCCTGAGCTTCTCCTCTGCAGCTCGCCGTTCTGATGCAGTCACCGTTTCTGCGAGGGTCTGCCTCTCAGACTCCACTTTGGACAGGCGGCCAGCATACTCACTCTACACAAGAACAGAGAATGAAGAAGTCTTAATAATTTCCATGTGTTCAGTCTATACTTAAGTCATGTATAAAGGGAGACGAATGGCATCATGTGCACCTGCATTTGCCGGTAGCTGTCCTGTTCCCTCCTGAGGGTCAGTTCAGTCTCTCGCAGCCTCTCCTGTATCATTTCAAGAGCTTGGGAATGCATGCTGCTCCCTTCTGTTTGGTCTTGCACAATTCTAAAAGCCAAACAAGGAAAATAATATCTAAACTAATTCATAAAAAGCCAAATCTAATCTCTACTTCAAAAGATGGTCAAAAGAGCGTACCTTGACTTTTCCTTCTGCGCCTCATCTAATGCAGCACTGCGGGACTTCAGCATCTGATCAGCTTCATCGAGTCTGATTTTCAGCACTGCAAGTTGACCGTCTTTGGCAGAGAGGGCTTCTGTTAGGTCATCAACCTGTGACCGAAGTTCCCGTAACATCCGGTCAGTCTGAGACTGCTCCGAATTCCATCTGTCTGCACGTAGACGGGTCTGGTTCAATTCTACATGAGTGGAAAATGACTTAATCAATACAGAAGGGGAGGTGCAGAAATGTAGGCCTTCATTGTTCCTGTTTTTTCTCATCTCTTACCATCTTGTAAGTCTTTTGCTCTCTGGATGACTGAAGCCATCTCCTGGTTGAGGGATGCCACTTCACTGCGCAGCAGCTGATTCTCCAGACGCAGACTGGACAGGATCTGACTCTGTGGCTCCTCCGTGGGAGGAGGAGGCTCCTGCCTGCTTGACTCCGGAGGGACAGCCAAGCCTGAGTCTGAACTCTCAGGTGTGTCTGTGGTGGCGAAGAGTTAAGTAAGTATAAGTTAAGGAAATCATACAAAATAAGCACTTTAGATCTGGTGTATTACAAGCTACATACAATTGCAGATATCAAACACATAGTTACAACCCTCCCCCTATTCATCTGAATCCGTCAAACATTACTTACCTCACATTCTAAACATGTGCACTTAAAGGAAAGACAACAGCCAACACATACAGATTACTCATTTAAAATCAATTTAAGTTTTAACTTAATGCAACACGTTTACTATTACCAGAGTAATATTCTATCTTGGTGTTTCTACTACTTTATGAATGAGGGAACATGGCACTTTTTCCAACACTGACTAAAAATTATGAAAATTATAAAAGTAGTACATAGGGTGTTAATCATTAATCACACCTTGGCTTTGTTCTTTAGCAGAGCTGTCCTCTGATGTTTTGATGCTGTGAGCAGACAGTGAGCTCATGCTTGAGGCCCTGGATACACCCCGGGTTGAGGGGGGCGTCGACGGGGCTGAGGGAATAGTATGAGGAGTGGTGGAAGGAGGAGGTGTTGGGTTTTGGGCCTCAGAAACCGGGACTGCCACTTTCGCAAGGTCTCTTCTTGAATCCCTCCTGTTGCTGACCGGAGGGTCCGAGCTGTTCAGAAAGTCAAAGAGCATGTCATCGTCCACATCCTGCTCGCTCTTTTTGGGCCTCACAAAGCCAGACGAGAACTTGCCAGAGTTGGGGGCACTGCTGCCAGAACCAGAGGGGATACTGGTCATGTTGGCAGTACCAGCCAGCAGGGTTGCACTGGATCTCTTGATGTTGCCAGCTACTGAAGAGATGTAGCTCGGTGCATCAACAGAGGATGCATAGGCGTGATGTGCCACAGCTGCATGGGTCTGGTACCCTGCAGTGTTGTATTCAGGTTTGACAGTTGATTCTTCTCCATAGGATGACGAAAAGGAGGATGTTCTTGCCTGGTTTTTGGTCAGGGCAGTGGCAGCTCCCTGGTCCACTTTATTCAGGAAGTCTTCAGCTTTCCCAGCCAAGTCAGCAAACCAAGACATTTTGTATCCTAATGACAGAAACATAACAGCACAATCTGAGGATGAAATGGCCCTTTTTGCAGACTGAGTCCCATCCCACAGGTTCCAAAATACTAATTTGATCCCCGAACTAGCAGAATAAATTTGGGCAGAGAAATTGAAAGAGTAGCACTTGCCCCTTCCTCATTATCACCACTGAGGTGCCCTTAAGCAAGGCCCTTAACCACCCAGATCAGACTGTGGTTGTACTAGGCAGCTTCCGTGTTCTGTGTGATCAGTGAAATGACCCTGAATAAATAAAGATGTGTCATTAACAAACACGTGAATTGGTCTGGCTGGTGTGAAATAACCATTTGTATTGGCAAAACTTACACTTTGTATTTATTGACTGTGTATAACATGTCATTCCCCAAATCTGCGTCATGTATATCCTCCTTCATATCTATTCTCCATGCCTCTATTTTTTACATTACATTCATTTGACAGACGTTTTTGTCCAAAGCGACTTACAGTACGTCGCACCACACGTAGGAGCAGGAGTTAAATATCATCCAAAAGTGGGTGTGTATCCCTTTTAAGCAAAACAGGGTGACAACAACAAGTGACAGGCAGTTAAGGTTAAGATTACGTTACGGCTAAAGCTATGAATCTTGTAGACTTTGTAAGCAGCCTGAGAGACACGACTCAGGACCGAAACTCACATTTAAATGCACAATTTCTGCACAGCTAGCATGCTAGCTGAATAACTCAACAGAGCCAAAGCTGGCTAGTTAGTTATTATAACGACACCGCATTGTTTCTGGTACAGATACATGGACATAAACGAGTTATTACAGAAGTCATCAGCAGTTGGGCTTACGTTATCATAAAACTAGTGTAACGTTGAGAGCTGGTTCAGGATAAACTCCATCACTGCTAAAGCTAACAGGCTAGCTGGCTGCTAAAGGAAAGCCTCTAACGTACCGTTTGAAACGACGTCCAAATCACCTGGCTACCGCCGGGGTTTAACCGGGGAACATGAAAGTGAGATACCGTTTGGATAAACACGGTCAAATGTCATTATCTGTCAAAGAGGATATTGGTGATCTTCTCAATACGTGGACCAGGAAGCGCTGAGAGCAAGGACCCCACAACAGAGCGACGTCAGAAAAGCCTGATCAAAAATTAACCAATGAGCTTTCCAATGCACATCACGCACCTCCTTCTTGTGTGTATATGAATATGAATCTATGAATGTCATATGAATATACATTTAAGCAATGGTGTAATAATAATAAAAAAGAGTAATAATGGAAGCTATGTTAACTGTAGAGAAAAAAATGTAAACAGAAACATACACAAAAAGGTACTTCATTACACTAACGGGAGTTAAATGATATTAGGTAATGCAGTCTGGTTAATTCAATTAGATTCTTCCATCTTAACAAGACAAAATAATCTCAGAAGGTGACTTGTGTTGCCGCAGTCTCACCTTTAGATTAGAAAAGAGACTAACTGACAGAAGTTATGAAACAGTGCCTCTTTATTTTTTCCGCACTCACTCCAAAATGCATATTTACATGGCATGCCACATCAATACAGGAACTGACTATGGACACAATTGATAACACATAGAATCTGCTGTGGGAGTTAAGGGTTGGGGAGTTATCCTGTGAACAACCAACCAAGAGATAACAGAAATGAAGCATCACTTTAATAACTAGGCCAGTCATTAAAAAATGGTTCCTCTCAAATCAGGTTGTTTCAAAGATTTAAAAAGCGACAAATGTCAGGTAGACATGTACAGAAATTTTCACATTTGTCATGGAGGGCCAGCGTCACGGACAGTCAAATCTGAGGTGGTGATCATCGACACTCCGCAAAAAAACAAGAGGCTGTTAAAATTCAGGATGGACTGCAAGGGCAGATGAGCACACATTTGGGGGGGGGGGG